>PVIH01009632.1:49151-81083 GCA_004025045.1 Sigmodon hispidus | reverse complement strand
AGAATTGCCATTTTTACTATGTTGATCCTACCAATCCAGGAACATGGGAGAGCTTTCCATTTTCTGATATCCTCTTCAATTTCTTTCTTCAGTGATTTAAAATTTTTGTCAAATAGGTCTGTTACTTCTTTGGTTATAGTTACTCCAAGGTATTTAATACTATTTGCAGCTATTATGAAGGGTAATGTTTCCCTTATTTGTTTTTCAGCTCTTCTATCTTTAGTGTATAGAAGGGCTAATGATTTCTTTGAGTTAATCTTGTATCCTGCTACATTGCTGAAGGTGTTTATCAGCTGTAGCAGTTCCTTGGAAGAATTTTGTGGGTCACTTATGTATACAATCATATCACCTGCAAATAGAGATAGCTTCACTTCTTCTTTTCCAATTTGTATCCCCTTAATCTCTTTTCGTTCCCTTATTGCTTTAGCTAAAACTTCGAGAACTAAATTGAATAGATAAGGGGAGAGAGGACATCCTTGTCTAGTTCCTGATTTTAGTGGGATTGCTTTGAGATTTTCTCCATTAAGTTTGATACTAGCTGTCGGCTTTTTGTAAATCACCTTTATTATATTAAGGTATTCTCCCTGTATTCCTGATCTCTCCAGGGCTTTAATCATAAAGGAATGTTGGATTTTATCAAAGGCTTTTTGAGCATCTAAGGATATGATCATGTGGATTTGTTCCTTTAGTTTGTTTATATGATGGATAACATTTACAGTTTTTCGTATGTTAAACCAGCCCTGCATTTCTGGGATGAAGCCTACTTGGTCATGGTGGATGATATCTTTTATACATTGTTGTATACTGTTTTCCAAAATTTTGTTGAGAATTTTTGCATCAATATTCATGAGGGAAATTGGTCTGTAATTCTCCTTTTTTGTTGTGTCTTTGAGTGGCTTGGGTATTAGCGTAATTGTGGCCTCATAAAAGGAATTTGGCAATATTCCTTCAGTTTCTACTGTGTGAAATAGTTTGAGGAGTAACGGTAGTAATTCTTCTTTGAATGTCTGGTGGAATTCTGCACTGAAACCATATGGACCAGGGCTTTTATTTTGGGGGAAGTTTTTAATGACAGCTTCAATTTCCTTAAGGGTTATAGGCCTGTTTAGGTAATTATTCTGATCTTCATTTAATTTTAGCAGATGGTACCTGTCCAGGAAGCTGTCCATTTCTTCTAGGTTTTCCATTTTTGTGGAATACAGATTTTCAAAGTGTGATCTGATAATTCTCTGGATTTCCTGGGGGTCTGTTGTTGTGTCCCCCTTTTTGTTTCTGATTTTGTTGACTGGAACACTCTCTCTGTTTTTTGATTAGTTTGGCTAAGGGCTTATCTATCTTATTAACTTTCTCAAAGAAGCAGCTCTTAGATTCACTGATTCTTTGTATTATTCTTTTTGTTTCAATTGTATTGATTTCAGCACTAAGTTTGATTATTTCCTGCCATCTACTCCTTCTAGGTGAGTTCACTTTTAATTGTTCTAAGGCTTTCAGCTGAGCTCTTAGGTCTAGTGTGGGATTTCTCTAGGTTTTTCATATAGTCATCTTATGCTATGAATTTTCTTCTTAAGACTGCTTTCCTTTGTCCCACAATTTTGGATATGTTGTGGATTCATTTTCATTGAATTCTAGGAAGACTTTGATTTCTTTCTTAATTTCTTCCTTGACCCACAGATGGTTCAGTTGAGTGATGTTTAGTTTCCATGAGTTGGTATGCTTTCTTTGGGTTTTGATGTTGTTGAACTCTAACTTTAGGCCCTGGTGGTCCGATATGTTACAAGGGATTATTTCCATTCTTTTAGTATCTGTTGATATTTGCTTTATGACCAATTATATGGTCAATTTTTGGAGAAAGTTCCATGAGGAGCTGAGAAATATGTATATTCCTTTGCGTTTGGGTGGAAGCGTCTGTAGATATCTATTAAATCCATTTGCATCATAACCTCTTTTAGAGTCCTTATTTCTCTATTGAGTCTCTGTCTGGTTGATATATCCAGGGTTGAGAGTCAGGTATTGAATTCTCACACTATTAGGGTGTAAGAATTGATGTGGAATTCGAGCTTTAGCAGTGTTTCTTTTACATAAGTATGTGCCCTTATATTAGGGACATAATTATTCAGGATTGAAATCTCCTCTTGACCAATTTTTTCTGTGATGAATAAGTAGTGACCATTTTGGTCCCTTTTTATTGCTTTTAGCTTATAGTTTACTTTGTTAGATATTAGGATTGCAACCCCCGCTTGTTTCTTAGGACCATTTGACTGGAAAATCTTTTCCCAACCCTTTATTCTAAGCCTGTGTCTGTCCTTGTAGTTGAGGTGTGTTTCTTGAAGGCAACAAAAGGATGACTTCTGTTGTTGTATCCCTCTTGTTTGTGTGTGACATTTTATAGGAGAGTTGAGTCACTGGATATTAAGGGAAATTCGTGACCATTGATTCATATTTCCTGCCATTTCTGGTGGTAACTTGTTTATATTTCCTTTCTCTGGAGTATTCTTCTGTAGAATTATTGATTGTTTGTGATTTCGTGGGCGTATCTGGGGTCCTAATGTTAGAGTTTTCCCTCTAATACTCTGTTGTGCTGGATTGGTAGATAGATATTCTTTCAGTCTGACTTTGTCATGAAATATCTTGTTTACTCCATCTATGGTGATTGATAATTTTGCAGGGAATAGTATTCTAGTTTGGCAGCCATGCTCTTTTAGCATCTGTATAACTTCTGACCAAGCCCTTTTAGCTTTCATCATTTCCATTGAATGGTCAGGCGTTATTCTGATGGGTCTGCCTTTATTTGTAAGTTGGCCCTTTTCTTTTGCAGCTCTTAAAATTTTTTCTTTGTTCTGTATGTTTTGTGGCTTGATTATAATGTGGCGTGCTGACTTTTTGGGGGGTCATATCTATTTGGTGTTCTGTAAGCTTCTTGTATCTTTATAGGCATTTCCTTCTTCAGGTTAGGGAAGTTTTCTTCTATGATTTTATTGAAAACATTATCTGTGCCTTTCAGCTGGTATTCTTCTCCTTCTTCTATTCCTATTATTCTCAAATTAGGTCTTTTCATGGTGTCCCAGATTTCTTGAACATTTTGAGTTATGGCTTTTTTAGTTTTACTATTTTCTTTGACTGATATATCTATTTGAGCTACTGAGCCTTCCACTTCAGAGATTCTATCTTCCATCTCTTGAACTGTTTGTTATGCTTGTATCTGTGGTTCCAGCTTTTTCCTTCAGATTTTCTATTTCCATCTTTGCCTCATTTTGTGACTTTTTTATTGCTTCTATTTCAGCTTTTATTTCCTGGCATGTTTCTTTCATAGATTTGTTCATCTCTTCCAATTTTTTGTTTGTATTTTCTTCTATTTCTTTAAGGCTATTTTTCATATCTTCTTTTAGAGCTTCGATGATCATCAAAAAGGAATTTTTGGTGATGCTTCCTTCTGTTTCCTCTTCATTGCTCAGTTCAGGTCTTGTATTTGTAGGATTGCCACTTTCTTCTGGAGTTACCTTGTTGTTCTTTATATTATTATGTAAGTTTTTGCACTGGTGTTTGCCCATGGCTTTAGTGGTTCACGATTAGGTGGCTCCTGGTCAGTTGCCGCACTCGGTCTTGTGTGTCTCCTGTGACCTCTGAGGAAAAGGTCTGCTCAATCACTACTTCTGTACTGTGCAGGGGACTGAATTTCAAGTCTTCAATCTTTCTCTGTTTGAGCAACTGGAGGCCAGGTGGTGGCCCTGCAAACTCCCTCAGCAGCAGCTGGGGGGACTGTGACAGGCAGAGTTTATTTCTGCCTGCTCCAGAGCATGTTGAGTCACTCTCTGCAGACTGCACCCCATCCCGGAACCAGAACTGAACCTGCTTCTAAGTCTTAAAGCCGTAAATAGCTCATCAAAAATGTCAGTTGAAGGCTTGGATGTAGCTGAATGTTCTTATCTACATGTCTGAGGCCCTAGCAATTGAAAGAAGTCTAATTGAGTACGTGTTTTTATATTAATTTTCACCATTTTATGTATATGAGAATCTGTTTTTAATTCTACTGGTATTAATATGAGCAGAGTTATTAATTTTATTCAAGGAAGTATGTAAGTAGTAATATAATTTTTCCGTAAGTTTTTTTTATATTAGCTTTATTTTGCCTATATGCTGAGTTTACTGGTGTGTGCAGTAATATTTAATATAATTCTTGAAGAAAAGAATATTAAAAAGGAAGATGTAGTAGGCTTTCTTGGACTGCCAGCTGTCAAATTATAACACAGAGACTTATTATTAATTGTGAATTTTCGACCTTACCTATGCTTGTTCCTCTAGCTTTTATGACTTAATTTAACCTGCTTCTTTTTATCTATGTTTTACCTCAGGGCTTTTTACCTTTCTATCATTCTGTATGTCCTGCTTTTCTTTCTTCTTTATGTCTGGCTGGTTGGCCCTGGGAATCTCCCCTTTTTCTTCCTTATTCACTTCTTATCTCCCGTTCTCTTGAGCTTAGATTTCTCCTCCTTTTCATTCTCTTTGCCTGCTAGCCCCATATATCTTTTTCTCTGCTTAGCTATTGGCTGTTCAACTTTTTATTAGACCAGTCATGCCTTAGGCACGCAAAGCAATACATCTTTACATTGTCAAACAAATGCAGCATAAAGAAATGTAACACATCTTTACAAAATTAAAGTAATATTTCATAACATAAATAAATGTAACATATCTTTAAATCATTAAAGTAATATTCCACAACAGTGAAATAAAAGAATAGATTTTTTTGCAAACTGAACAGTATTATAGTATAAAATTTTTAAATGTTAGTTATGGGCACATTACTGTAACTGACAGGTAGCCACAGGAGGTATTTCTAAGAATAATGAGGGGCTGGGTTACTCTCAGTGGCCATGTTCAGCTGACCTATATGTAGTAATTCTTTCAAAGTGTGTATAGTTAGGATTCACTGGCTCTTTCAAGTAACTAGACTTAACTAATTGCTTTTATGCATTGATCTGAACAAGAAGAGTGATTAAACAGTGTATCTTTTCTCACACTGGAACCACTGAAGCATTCCAACACAAAAATATGATTTAGTAAATTGTCCAGATGACTTTGGCCCAAAGGATTATGCAAATAAAGCACTAAGGAGTAAAGATTTTCATCTGGATCATTTGGATAATTTCCTTGAAATTTCTCTCTAATATGAATTTATAAAAATAGTTTTGGGCTTTGTTTTATTTACCAAATATGTTTTGTTTGCTCAATTGTAATATAAAACAAAACCTTGGGGCTAATGCAGCCAACTGTCTGCATGTTGTCCTTGAAAATAGCTCCAGATTACTATGCCCTTAGTATGTGACAGACATATCATTTGTGTTATTTTAGTAATCCTGATGATATATATCAGAGAGGTAGTATCAGATTCATATAAGAGACAAGGAAACCAAAGCCAGAGATCTTATCTTCATAAGATCTGAAATGAGTAAGGTTCTTGGACTAGATTGAATCTAATTTCAGAGTAAACGGCCCTTTAAGAAGATGAATTTGTATTGACCATAAATACTGAATGATTGTATATGTTTCCCCAGCCATTGCAAATGTTACAACTCTGGAGGGAAAAATATCCTGCCTGACTTGGCTGAAAGTCAGGCTGTAGCTACAGCTGTAAAGGGAAGGTATCTTGGATACCTACAACTGTGAGGAGAAAGCTATTCTGATTTGTCATGAAGTCAGGCTATGCCTGAATCTGGGGGTACAGTGGGGGATGGTCTTCTTGCAGGGTGTGACAATCCTGCTCCTCTCCTAGAGAAAGCCCTTGCTGCTAAGCTCTGCTCTGATCCCTCCCTCCCAAAAAGCAGTTTTCCAGCAAAGGCACCCATTTCTTCTCAGGTGTAGCTCAACATGTTACTTCTGCTTCTTTCTAACAGGGAAACTCCTGCAGAAAAGTAGCAATCTGCTCCATCTCAGGTGAAAAGTGGTTATGTCTGCTGTGCTCCCAATGGAGTTTATCAGCAAAAGTGTCCCTTTCTTCTTTTACCCCTCCACCTCCTTAAAGGAGCTTCCTAGCAGAGATTCTTCTCTCATGAGCGAAGGAAGAATTTTACCCAAAACTCTTACGAAAGATATTTGGAAAGGAGGAATTTAGGAGAGTGGCTGACTTGACCAGGGTGAGGGA
The DNA here is from genome assembly GCA_004025045.1 of Sigmodon hispidus. Taxonomy (NCBI): domain Eukaryota; kingdom Metazoa; phylum Chordata; class Mammalia; order Rodentia; family Cricetidae; genus Sigmodon; species Sigmodon hispidus. Next base: position 74,944 of record PVIH01009632.1, on the reverse strand, counting down.
AAAACAGCTACCCACTGAACAGGCAGATGGGCTTATACAGGGATTCTTAGGGCAGAGGGGTTTTCTGTTTGTTTGTTTTTTGTTTTTTTTTTACGGAGATCTTTTTTTGGGGGTGGGAATATGGGGGAGGTTGGTCAGATTTTGATCCCCTTGTCTTTCTTTGGACAAGCTCAGATTGGCTAGCTTTCCTGTTCAGGAGATGGTTGGTTTTCTTGGTCAGGGATTGTTTGGTTTCATGTTCCTTTGGTCAGGGGCAGAGTTGGTTCTGATTTCAGGACCAAAGTGTTTCTTTCACTGGCTTTGGTTTCAGGGTTAGAGTGTGGGGTTTTTTATTTGTTTGTTTTTGTTTTTTTGGTTGACCCTTTTACCCTACAGCCTTACTGTGCCACAATCCTTGCCAATTAAAATAATCAACTTCTGGATGTTATTTTGAGCAGGGATTGCTTTCCTTTCAAAATTATTGTATTTCCTAAGTATTTTGCAGATAACATTTAAAATTATTTTAGGTAGTCTATTGAGCCTGAATTAATATTGAATCACAAGAGAGATGTAGTAGCTTTTGTATCTTTTCTTTCTTTCTTTAAAATTTCATACAGTTTTGTCTGTGTCTCAGGCACATTGCTAGCTAGCTTTTTCATCTTAATTCAACCCATTTCTAGTAATCTACCTGGCTGGCCTGTGGCTCACCTGGATTCCTTACATGGCTCTTCTTGGAGGGGGTGGATGTAGACTGACTGAGTCTGCCCTCCTTCTACCTGTCTCTACTCTGATCCTCCACCCACTTCTACAGTGTTCCACATAGGCCAAACCAGTTATTTTATTTACAGCATACAGAGAACATTTCCACCACACTTCATCTTTTCTGTCTAATCAAAAAGGAAAGTTTCAGTTTCCATATAGCAAAATTACATACAACAGAACAGCTATCAAGCAAAAATTACTGTTACAATATCTAGGCTATTTGTAATTAACAAGCTTAAAAGAAAATATTCCATTATCTACCTTATCCTTGTGAGATTAAAGTTTCATATCTAATATACCTTTTCAAATAACTAAGAACTGTATCTATAATTATTAAACCTTCAACCACATCAAAGACCACAGAAGAATATAATATTACCCAAATAAACAGGAAGTACAAGCAACTTCCAAAGTCTAGAAACTGAACATGCAAGTTCCATAAGAAAGTGACCTCTGAACTTTGGCAGAACAAGCCTAGATGATCCTTCAGTTTCCTGCTTTGCAGAAAAAAATTGCCAGTCATCCTTCAGGACACAAGGAGAAGTTTCTGACAGACTGTGCCATATTTCCTGCATCACTGAAAGGTATGCCAGAGATTTTGGGTTTATAGGCTAAAGAGGACGCTCCAATATTACAAAGGAATTTTGGGTGACTATCCAGGCAGACAGGTGTCACCTCTGTCATTTTCTAGACTTGTATCTTTCTCTTCAATCACCATAAGAAAGAATGGCTGGAACTAGGGTGCTTTTATAATTGCTGCTAATCTCCTTGCCAATAAAAGAGAGTAGGCATTTGATGTAGAGAGCTGTCTGCAGCCGCGCCTTAAAGATGGTGCTGGCTTCCGCCCTCCACCTTCCACATGGTGAGCGCTCTCAGTGACAAACTATCCCATAATTGGCTAGGCTGAGGATCTGGCTTGCTTCCACGTACCTAGACCTATAGGCAGTGCCCACATGGAGTACTGGGGTTGGCTGCCCAGAGGCTGTTTAGACTGCGGGTGGGTTTTTCCCAGAGAGAGAAGATGTAGTAAGTCAGTCAGTCCCCATCGTAAGTAAGTCAAAAGTCAAAAAATTGTTCAAGGTTCCTGAATAAACTGCAGAAAGAAGAGCCTGGTGTCACGTCTTTCTTGCCAGTCGAGGCAGTCGTGACAATTTGACCCATTTAAAAAGCAACAAAGCAATTGCTTTATTGGTTTCCTCTATTTATGACAATTGATGCTAATTTTTCACTTGTGTTATTGATATAAATTTTATTTCTAAATTGATTTAGGATAAAAATAAAGTAAATTTAAATAGATCAAAAATTAAAAATAATAAAGACATATGGCAATGGTACATAATGAATAACAATATAAGCCATAGCAAGAAAGTCAACCCTAAAGATGAGTAACTTGAAATAGCACCACCAAGAAGCAGGTATGTCATAGACAGCCTACCCTGTCCTCTTTTGGACAAAGATCAAACTCAGATCATTTGCAAGAAATACTATTCTGCCATGTGTGAAGAGCAAAAATAAGTGAAAAAATGAGTTTTACAGAAGAGAAATTGTGAATTAAGAATTACTCATGTAAGTCTTGCTTTCAGTAATTAGATGGTATCATAAATAACAGAGTTACCAATAAGCGATTTTCATCCCAGACAAATTATAAGTAATATTTGAAGACAAAGCCAAGTTGTTTATAACAAGATAAGAATAATAAATGTCAGCATCCTGGTTCCAGTAATTAAGAGTCTCACTCAAGGAAATTAAGCCAGGATGAGCATAAACGTATCTGTGACTTCATTGAAATGTCTGAGGGGGTCTCTTATATAACCTTTATCCTTACAGTGCAAAAGCACAAATAGATCTATCCTGTCTAACACTATCTGAGAATCCACAGTCCAGACTAAGCATATTGAAAGCTTGCTGATTTCATCATATTATCAATCCTTCCCCTCTTTTCACATACTGATAGCCCAAAGTAAATGTAGTTTTATCTGCTATGAAATTATGTTATAAGGAGTCCTCAATTGTTGACTGAATTAATGAAGCCCACTATCTAAAGCTCCTGAAACTCCCTTTATAAAATCATGCCATAAAGAAATCCTTCCATGGTGTTCTTCACTCTTCCTTAACCTTTGAAATAGTTTCTAGTCTACGATATGACTCAGCAGTATCTCTATGCATCTAAGTTATCACTATAAAAATTAACAAAGCAGTGGGGACTATTGATTCCACAGGTACCAGCAGCGTTATGAAATTCATGAAGTGATTCACAGTAACAAATGTCTTGGTATGGTCAAGTTTCCAAACTCTTATTGTTACTTTTGATATTTTCCTTTATTCAACCTGATTTTGACAACTTATTTCTAAAAATTGGGTGCTCTAGAGGGACAGAGGAGAGCTCTCTTGTGAAGGGGTTCAAGTGTCTGAACTTAATCCATGGACTTCATCAGGCAAGCCCATGCCACGTATAGAGAAACATTTTTTATATCAGAACTAATTACTTTTAGATCCATAAATTTTGACTAAGGGAAGTGCTAAAGTGGTATCTATATACCAGCTTTCCTCTAAAACATGATCATCCTTCAGCTTATGCTCACTCGTCTGCCTGGTTACTTTCACATGGACCATTTCTCTGCAATGCTTCATTTCTCACAATCTAAGTGGTGGTGGATACAGTTCATTTGACTCTATACATTCCAGTAACATATTTAATTCTTGTGTGGCAAGCTTGCTTGAGTTCTTAACTCTTACTAAAATAAAACTCTACTTTCACCAAAAAGGTGACATTACTTGCCTTCAGTTAGTCTTATTTAACATGAAAGCATTTCCAGTCTTTTCATGATAGTGAGTTTTGATGATTGTGATGGAAATCTTATATTCCTGATGGGCTTTACACAATACTAAAAGGGAAACAGGAACACTTTAGGTGACACTCAAAGTCCTACAGGGCTTGCCTCTTGCCTTCCTGCCTTCTACTTTTCTTTTACATTCTCTGGCCTGACTCAGAATCCCATAGGAAGTTTAATCTCATTTCACTAGTATTGCAGTACTGCTGCCATGTTCTTCCTTCCATCTCTCTTCTTGTGTGACTCTCAGCCATCTTAAATATCAGTTCAAAGATGCTTCTTTTTTTTAGTAGCAAAAAGCTTTTAAAATTTTTTTACTGTTTTTTGAAAATCAATATCAAACTTTATATAAAAATGCAAAACGTCCAGGATAGCTAAAAATAAACAAACAAACAAACAAACAAAAACCCATACAGCAATAAAACTTCTCTTTTCTCTAAAATACATAAAACATAAAAAATGAAATCTAGAACTCCCCATTCCAGGCTAGGCTCAGTTACAGATGAAGAAAGCACAGTAGGTCACAGCTAATGTCCGTGAATAGACTATGGCCACTACAAATTCCTGCTAAGCAACCCTTCTTCAGTCAAACCAGAAGTTTGTGTGTGTGTGTGTGTGTGTGTGTGTGTGTGTGTGTGTGTGTGTGTGTTTTAAATCACTTTATTTATCCATCATCTTTCATTAAAATAAGAATGCTTTTGCTTAAAGTCAAATAATGAGTGAGTACATCCCCTGCTTATCTTTCTAGGTTTGTGAGACCTCGCTCAGGAGAATATTCTCCAAATCCATTCATTTGCCTGTGAATTTTAGGTTATTATTTTTTCTTACTGCTGAATAGTACTCCATTGTGTAGATGTACCACAGTTTGTTAATCCATTCCTCAGTTGAGGGGTATCTAGGTTGCTTCCAGCTTCTTGCTATTATGAATAATGCTGCTATGAATATAGTTGAGCTAACGCTTTTGGGGTGTGAATGTGTCTTTAGAGCATATGCCCAATAGTGGTATTGTTAGATTCTTGGAGAGACTGATTCCCAGTTTTCTGAGAAACCACCATACTGCATTCCAGAGTGGCTGAACAAGTTTACACTCCTACCAACAATGGGAGAGTGTTCCCCTTGCACTATATCCTCTCCAGCATAAGCTATCATCTGTGTCTTTTTTCTAAATCATTCTGACAGGTGTAAGGTGGTATATCAAAGTTGTTTTAGTTTGTATTTCTCTGATGGCTAAAGATGTTGAGCAGTTTTTCTAGTGTCTTTCAGCCATTTGTAATTCGTCTGCTGAGAATTGCCTTTTTAGTTCTGAACTTCATTTTTAAATTGGGTTATTAAAAGTTTTGGGTTCTAGTTTCTTGAGTTCTCTATATATTTTAGAGATCAGTCTTTTGTCACTTGTAGGGTTGGTGAAAATCTTTCCCCATTCTGTAGGCTATTGTTTTGTTTTAATGACTGTGTTCTTGGCCTTACAGAAACTTCTCAGTTTCAGGAGGTCCCACCCATTGATTGTTGTTCTTAGTGCCTGTGCTTCTGGTGTTATATTTAGGAAGTGGTCACCATTGCCAATGCATAGGAGGGTATTTCCCACTTTCTTTTCTCCCAAGTTCAGCGTAGCTTATTTTATGTTGAGGTCTTTGATCTGCTTGGTTTTGAGTTTTGTGCAGGGTTATAGGCTTTGATCTATTTGCATTTTTCTATATACTGCCATCCAGGTATACCAAGACAATTTGTTAAATATACTATCTTTTTTCCATTGAATATTTTTTACCTCCTTGTTAAAAATTAGGTGTTTATAGGTATGTGGGTTAATGGTTAGTTCTTCAATTTGATTCTATCGATTCACGTGTCTGTTTTTATGCCAGTACCAGGCTGTATTCATTACTGTAGCTCTATACTATAACTTGAACTCAAGGATGGTGATGCCTCCTGAGGTTCTTTTGTTGAGCAAAATTATTTTGGCATTCATGGCTTTCCAGTTATTCCAAATGAAATTGAGTTTTGTTCTTTCAAGGTCTGTAAAAAATTATGTTGGGATTTTGATGGGAACTGCATTGAATGTGTAGATTGCTTTCGTAACATTGCCATTTTTACTATATTGATCCTACCTATCCAGGAGTATGGGAGATCTTTCCATTTTTTGATATCCTCTTCAATTTCTTCCTTCAGTGATTTAAAGTTTTTGTCAAACAGATCTGTTACTTTTTTGGTTATAGTTACACCCAGGTATCTAATGCTATTTGCAGCTATTATAAAGGGTGATATGTTACTTATTTCTTTTTCAGCCTGTTTGTCTTTAGTGTATAAGAGGGCTACTGTTTTTTTTTTAATTAATCTTGTAGCCTGCTACATTGCTGAAGATGTTCATTAGCTGTATAAGTTCCCTGGTAGAATTTTGTTGGTCACTTATGTATACAATTATATCATCTGCAAATACAGATAGTTTCATTTTTTTTTCCTATTTGTATTCCCTTAATCTCCTTTTGTTCTCTTATTGCTTTGGCTAAAACTTTAAGAAATATCTTGAATAGATAAGAGGACAGGGGACAGCCTTTTCTAGTTTCTGAGATTAGTGGAATTGCTTTGAGTTTCTCTTTATTTAGTTTGATGTTGGCCATTGTCTTCTTGTAAATCGCCTTTATTATACTTAGGTATTTTCCCTGTATTCCTCATTTCTCTAGGACTTTTATCATAAAGAAATGTTGGACTTTGTTAAAGGCTTTTTCAGCACCTAAGAAGATGATCATGTGGTTTTTCTTTCCTTCAATTTGTTTATATGATGGATGACATTTATACATTTTTGTATGTTGAACCATCCTTGCATTTCTAGGATGAAGCCTACTTGATCACGGTAGATGACTTTATTTATATGTTGTTGTAATCAGTTTGCCAGATTATTGTTGAGTATTTTTGCATCAAAGTTTATGAGGGAGATTGGTCTGTAATTCTCTTTCTTAGTTGCATGTTTGAGTGTCTTGGGAAACAGGGTGATTCTGGCCTCATAAAAAGAGTTTGGCAGTGTTCCTTCAGTTTCCACTGTATGGAAGAGTTTGTTGAGTATTGGTATTAGTTCTTCTTTGAATGTCTTGTAGAATTCTGCAGTAAAACCATCGGTCCTGGACTTTTTTTTATTTGGGAGACTTTTAATAATACCTTCAGGCAGGCTCTGGTCCGTGAATCCTGCTAGAGAGGCCTGGCAGCATGGCTTACTTACATATGAAACTCCTGTGCAAGAAAATCGAGAAGTGGAATGTCAAGCTGCACCAGCGAAACCTGAAGATGCAAGAGCACCTACAGGAGGTTTCAGCAGTGAACATAGAAGAAAAAGCATCAGACACAAGCCTGTCACAACTTCAGAATGGAGATGTGCCTAAAAAAGAAAGAACAGTTGAAGCAGTTAAGAAAGCCATAAAACATTCTGTGAATGTGGGCTCAGAAGAAGCACAAAGTGGAGACATACCTGAAGAGAAAGTAGAAAACCTGAGAGTTAAAAGATTGCCTTCAAAACCTGCCACCTCTACCAATGGAGAGACAGCAGCAACACCATCTCCTGATTCAGAACCAAAAAAAGAAAAAGAAGAAGAAAAAGAGAAAAATGGCAAATGATGCAGTGCCTGACACCAAAAAAGCAAAAATAGAAGAGAGTGGTGAGACTCCCAAGGAAGCAGAAGATGGTGTAAAGGAGCCAGATGACAAGGAGGTGCCCAGCCTGCCCCTGGGACTGACAGGTACTGTTGAGGACACTTCATTTGCTTCCTTGTCTAACCTCATCAATGAAAACACGCTGAAGGCCATAGAGGAGATGGGCTTCAAGCACAAGACTGAGATTCAGCCTAAAAGTATTGAGCCACTTCTGGAAGACAGGGATAGTCTGGCAGCTGCAAAAACAAGCAGAGGCAAAACTCTGGCTTTCCTCATTCCTGTGATTGAGCTCATTGTCAAGTTGAAGTTCATGCCCAGGAATGGAACTGGAGTCCTGATTCTCTCCTCTACCAGAGAACTGGCCATGCAGAGGTTTGGTGTTCTGAAAGTACTCATGACACACCATGTCCACACATATGGGTTCATCATGGATGGCAGTAACAGGTCTGCTGAAGCACAGAAGTTAGCTATCATGTTAGAATCAACATCATCGTGGCCACCCTAGGCTGGCTCCTCGACCACATACAGAACACTCCAGGGTTTATGTACAAGAACCTCCAAGGTCTGGTCATTGATGAGGCTGATCGTATCTTGGATGTTGGATTTGAAGAAGAATTAAAGCAAACTATTAAACTTTGTATATACTTATATTAGGTACATTCCCTGACAACTTACTTTCAACCTCTGACATCTACTGTAAAGTACAGACTTCTATCCTGCCCTAAAAGAACATCTATCTAGATTGATATTTGACCTTCCATTTATCTGTTTGCCTAAAACTTTTGACTTATGTGTTGTTCTTAAACTCACTTAAACTTGAATGCTTCCTTCTATTAAGTGCAAGGAAATCCTTTTTAACATTCAACTGACCTTTACCCTTCTTATGTAAATTATTTTGATTTGAAACTGATGCATCTCATCATTTTTATGTTCCTTATTTTGGTTGTTTCAGATTGATGGAGGATGATAAAATAAAATTATCAAGATTGAGAAAATTGTCAAAATCGATCTTTTTGCTTTTCATTTTTATGTGTTAATGACTTGCCCCAGTATGTTTTCATGTAGAGCACCAGTTATCACACTTTGAACCAAGGTAGAAATTTACCCATTTAATCTATTTTTGTAGTCTGGGACCAAAAATAGCTATCATATTTTCAAGTAGTTAAAATATTGAAAATATAATACTTTGTAAGATAAAAAATCTGATAAAACTAATATTTATGTGCCAAATTAAATTTTATTGGAATATAGTTATGCTACTTTTGTCTATGTGTTGTCTCTTTTTGCTTTGTCATACACTAAAAGATTTGGGTTGCTGTAAATGACACCTAAATGAGTCACAAAGCTTAAAGCACTTTTTATCTGGCCATTTATATAAAGTTTGATCAAGAGAAATGATGAACTGAGAAGTTTCATGCTGAATAAAATTTAAAGATGTAAGAGAAAAGCAAATTCAACATTGCCAAAGTTTCCATTATAATAGATATACCTATTACTTCTTTGAGAATTTCATATAATTTATTTTGAACATGTTCATTCCCAACTCTTCTCCTTAATTCCTCCTTTGGTCCTTCTTACCTCCATACCCCTTTGCCTTTATATTTCCCATCTTCATATCTTCTTTTTTTTTTCAAATTAAAAAGTTCATCAGCTTCAATTTATGATGCCCATCAACTTATGGGTGTGGACCACTGCCATGTAGTTGACCTACTAGCAACTAACTACACCTTTATAAAAGATGAGTCTCCCTTTATGAAAAGCCATCAACTGTCTATAGCACCTCAGTTAGCCTTGGGGGCTCATGAATTTCTTCTTATTCCATGTCAGATGTGGACTACTTTGATTTTGTGTATGTCTTGTATAGGCAATTACAGTTGTTGTGAATTCATATGTGCAGCCCCCTACCAGGTCCAGAGGATACAGTTTTGCCCTGGTTCTTCTCAAACTCTAGCTACTAGAACCTTTCCTTCCATTCCTTCTTCTTGATGCTCTCTGAGTCTTGAAGAAGAGGTTTGATATAATTTTTTCATTTGTGACAGAGCACTCTATAGTCACTTATTCACCTCACTTTGTCAGTGAGTTTCTGCATTAACTACCATTTACAGGACAAAGAAACTTCTCCTATGAGGTCTGAGAGCTGCACTAATCTATGGGTAGAGAGATATAAATTTAGTGGGCAATTCATCACTTCATCCTCTTATCAAAAATCATGCTTACAGCCTACAGTCCCTACTTCACCTCTAGGCCTGTAAACTCCATGCATGAGTCCCTGGCTAGAGTTACAGTATCAGGTATGTGCTTTCTTTTGTGCAGTTGGCCTTAAATCCAATAATTAAAAAAGCAGTTACCTACCCCCATAATATTATTGCCACTATTGCACGAAGAGGCATATCTTGTCATACTGGTTATGGTAGTTCATAGCATTCAGGGCTGAGTAAGGCTATTAATAATTTTCTCTAATCTCCCGGCAACCTGCCTAGTTTTTAGTACCATGAGAGCTAGCCTGCAAGGGGAAGCTTCCTGGTCAGTGCCAACTTGTCTAGCGCTGAAGTTTTTATTACTCTCTTTGAGAAATGTTAAAATATTTTATTAGGGACTGAGTTTCTTTCATGTTCTTTTTAAAATTTAAATGTTTTTCAAACATTGTATTTTTGATCATGTTCTTTACTCTGACTACTCCCAGATGCCTACTCGCTCATCTTTATGTTCTCTGTTTTTCAAAGACACAACAACAAAAGCCCCCAAATAACAAAAATAAATATAAAAAAGACCAAAAAATATGCAAAATAAAGCAAAAGTTCTCTCTCTCTCTCCCTCAGAAAACTACGGAGTTAATTTTATGTTGTCCAGCTACTACTGGGCATAGGGGGATGCCCTGACATATAGTTGCTATATCCAGTTGGAGAAAACTGTATATTTAATAGTTAATAGGATTTTAATATCTGCATTTTATCATGTTTGAATGCCATAACCAATATATGGGATCTAAAAACAGTCAGTAAGGAATGAGAAGAGTTGCTTGAAGATGGGGAGAAAATAAAGACTAGAGACTTAGAAGAATCATAAAAATATGATTTTAAAATAAAGAAATCTAATGTTCATAGCCTTCTTGAGAATTTACCTGTGATTGTGTTGTCTTTAGCGATATGGTGCTACCAGGATAATGGTGGGCAATCAAGAACAATAGTAATGACTCAGGGACTTGGGGGCTGCTCTGACCAACAACTGAAGGACAGATTTCCACACTTGACACTATGCTTTTTATTTAGCAACCCATGACTTATAACAGGAGCATCATCTGTCAATTAAACTCACATCTATGTCTATATGTATCTATATGAATGAAGCTTATAAAATATGTTTTCATATGAAGTTTTCAAACATCCTTAGAGATAGTTAATCTTTTTCCTGACCCTCTTCTCTGATTTACTTACCCCCTCCCTCTCTATACTTTAATTCCCCATTTTCCTACTTTTCAGGTGATATAGAGCAGGAAAGTTAGTTTTTTAACAAGTAAATAGATGCTATATTGCTATGTGTCCTCAGAAAGAGGGCAGGACATTATTGATAATTGGCTTGAGTTAAGGATCTGGTCTTCTTTATGTAGGTAAAGTGGGCCTCAGTGCTTAATCTTTAATCTTTAATTTTCTTGATTTAAATTCTCATATATACCTATATATATTTATATTCATAAATGTATAATAAAAATTTTCATGCAGTATATTCTAACTATGGTTTTCCCTCCCCAGACCCTTCCACCTCCCCACCCACTCAACTCCAGAATCATTACTTCCTCTTCCTTTAGAAAACAAGCAAATAAACAAAAACCCAAACAAACAAACAAAAACCCAAACAAACTATAATAAACACTTAACAAGAGAAAGAAAAAAACTTAAGGAACAGACATATATATATATCTCACATAAACACACACCATAAAAATCAAAATTAGTAGCCATAATATACAAATAAAAATTCAGTTTAAAAAAATATCCACACAAAGCCCTGTGAAATAAAAATTCTACAAAAATACAATTCAATTCATGTAGTGTTAATCATCTTCTGCTGAGGATAAACTCTTAATGATAAGACCATTTAGACTTAACCCTATTGGGTATTATGTTAAGAGTCTGACCAGATTTTATGTAGGTTGCCCTGATTTTTTTATAGTAACTTTAGCTCATCCATTGAGATCTCATCCTAATATGATTGGTTGTAGCATGGGACTATATAAGATGCTTTACTAGTCAGCATATACCTTTCTTTTTAAATTTATACATTCTGAATGCCGATTCCATTTTGTATTCTTCAATGTGTTTGAAGATGAAGGTACTTTGTCTTTTTTCCCCACTTTTTGGTGCATTATGATGCTAAAAATATAACCAGTGCTGCTATATTGAACATCATCTCCTTAACTGCGGGCTATTCTGGCTCTGAACTCTGTCTCTTCTATTTTTCTATGTAAAATACTGACCTTGAGAAGGAGAATAAGGTTTTTGGTTTGTTTGTTTGTTTGTTTGGTGGTCTAGATGTATAGACTTGTAGTCTTAGACTGACTGTAGCCATTTTTATTAAAAAATAAAAAACTTTGATGCTTATATTAATTACATTTTGTTTGGCCTATGTCTTTGACATATTATTAACTAGCTCTTGCATCTTAATTTAACTAATTTCTATTCGTATATATTGCCATGTGACCCATGGCTTACCTGTGTTATTTTACATGTTGATTCTTGGGCGGCTAAATAATTCTGACACTGCTTCCCTTTCCTTACCTATGAGCTGATTTCCCTCTGACTTCTTTTTTTTAATGGTTTTTTGTATTTTTTTATTATGAATAAAGAAGTCACATTTTCTATCCTTGTATAGGTCCCTTCCCCCTCCCACCACATCAGGTCATTCTTTCTTTTCCAAAAAGATGCCTGCAACAGGCCAAAATAGTCTTTCTATTCACAACATAGAGACATCTCACGTCAGTCATCATCAGTCTTTTCTACTTAAACGTAGTGCTGCTCTCTAGAGCTGACTCATATAGTCCAGCCTAGTGGCACAATGGGAAAGAATACCTCTTACCTGTTAGGATCACACTGTTTTCTGTGTAATTCATTTCTCCTAGAGTTGTACAATGTAATGCATATTAAGATTCCAGAATACTTCACATACTGTGTGGCCACCGGTCGAACTATATCTCTATCAAATTAGATTCTGGACTTTAAAAGCCCATGATCCTTAGGGAAAACAAGAAGAGAAAATCTAATTCAGAGTTGGAATTTATAATTTACTGGTTTAGGAAAAATGAGTCATGGTGGATCAAAAATATATAAGTTAATTATCAGACTCAGCTTTTAAGATTTAATTCAGCAGAGGATTAGATGGCCCTTAGAAACTTGTAAAACGTTCTTTCTCCCTTTTTGCTGGAGATCACTCTTCAGAGTCATTAAAAAAATCATTCAGAGTAGCCACACATGTAGGCAATCAGACTCAATATAGGAAACACCTGCTTTTACTTCAGTTTTGGCCTGCTTACTAATAGGGCATATTTGTCTTGGGACATTGTGTTTGCTTGTGTAATTGTGCGTAACACATTTTCAGATTTTTACCACAGATGGATCCAGAAAGCAGTTCCAAGTGCAAGTGTCTGGGGAAGTGAGACACACACAGCCTCCCCTGTGTTCTGCTCAAACAGACGTCAGCAGCATGAGGCCTTGCCCTCTCAGCCTACACCATGCAGTGCAAACAGGAAGCAGCCTATGAGCTGCCCTTCACTCAAGGTTTAGCACCCAGGCTTCTTTTGTTTGACTAACAATTTCAGACTCAATCAGGCGAAAGGAGTGGGAAATGTGCAGGTCAATAGCCAGAAGATGAGAGAGCTGATAAGTACCTGATGCCAAAGAACAAGAAGAGACTCTGATGTGAGGAAGGGCAGGTGTCCAACACTACTAGTTAATAATGTTCCTGTTAGGTCCTGTTTAACACATTTTCATGGCATAACCAAAAATGGGATCTAAAAGCAGTTAATAAGAAATGTAAAGAGTGGCTTGAAAATGTGGAGAAGAGACAGAAGAATTATCGGAATATGATTAGAAAAGAAAGAAACCTCAAGTTCAAAGACTTAGAATTGAAAATAGCATTCAACAGTTCACTTGTCTATATAAACTGCAGTGAAGTGGAGAACATCATGGTTGCATAAAGTGCTTGCATATTTATAGCTAAAGTATATTTAGTCCTGAATCATCTCACGTTATCTGATTTTTGTTTCTTGGCTTTTAGGGTGAACAAAAATATATGAAAATATATACCATATTCATACATTTTGTATAAGTTGTGTATCTCTAGACCAAAATTTTTTTGAGATAATAACTTTCTCTTTTAACAATTCTTGTTTAGTTACATACTTATGAAAATATCCTCATGACTCAACTCAGTACCTTAATTATTCCCTCATACTTGTACCCATTAGCACTTACTCTTCCTTTCTCCTTCACTGACCTTGGAAATGGAAAGCAGCTCTCCTTTTGCTGTGGTTTTGTTCATTGTGGTTAGCTCACACAAACGGGATTTCATAGTGTGTGGCCCTTTGTGTCAACTTTGCTTTTATTTAGTAACGCATTTAAGGTTCCTTCATCCTGTAGCAGATACTGGTGCAGTGATGGCTAATCTCACTTGCTCACTTGATGATGAGATCTAGGTCACTTGGTAGATAAATCTCTAGGCACGCCGGTGAAAGATTATTTTGGTTAGATTGATTGATGTAATAACCCACTGAGGCTAACACCATTCCCTCAATTGTATGAAAAAAAAATGATGTGAGCTTAGCATAACAATTCATAGTATTTTGTCTCCTGGCTGTGCATATTAAGGTGATCAGATGCCTCAAACTCAAACAGTGACTTCTGTACCATGATGAACTATAATCTCTGTGCAACCAAATCATTTTTGCTAATTTATTTTATCACAACAACAACAAAAAGACTATTATTTATCCCTTGTATTATAATTGAGTACTATTCTTATCAGTTAAGGGATGTTTTAATTACTTTCTCTTTGGGGCTATGATTAATAAAAATGTCATGGACATTTGCATAGAAGTTTGTCTATAACATATTTTCAACTAACTTGCATATATAACAATGAGATTACAGGAATATTTGGCAATTTCATGTTTAACATGGGAATTCCCCAGAATGATTCTAATATGACTGGGCCACTTCTAATTTCACCATGAATGTATATGGGTTTCAGCATCTCTACATTCTCATTAACCCTGGTTATTAAGGAAGCCATCCTAGAAAAACTATTTGGCATCCAGCATGCTTAAGGCAACCATCCTATTTGACTGGTTAGAATGATTCTTAGCAGATAATTCAGACTGGCCTAGTGAATATAAAAGTACTATCTAATTGATGATAGCTTTTGTATTCAAACTAGAAGAACTAAACTAAGAAAAAAGTCCTAATCACGGAATAGTTTTACCCTCTCAACAACCTGTCAATAGAGAGCACTCATATGCCAAGTTTTAATGCTTGTACATGCTTTCATTTGCAAAGTCAAAATTTGTATTGTGTGTGTAAATCATTACAATTTGTACTTGTAAATCATATAAACCTAGCATAGTAGCATACATTTATAACCCTAGGCCTTAGAATGTAGAAGCAGGAAGATTAGAAGTTCAAGGTCATTCTTGACTGCATAGTGAATTTAAGTTTGAGGTCAGTTTGGCATACGTGAAACTCTGTTTGAAAACAATGGTAAATTGTGCATATGTGAACAGATACGTAAATATCTTACTTTGAAGCCGATATACACCTCATTCTCAAGATCATATCAGTGCTACCTGTAATTTTTTTCTAACATAGCAACACAGGAACACAGACTTACTAATAGCTTTTTTTCCAGTAGAGTTACATGAGGTCCTGGAAAGCCTTTGACTGGGAATCAGGGGGTCTTGACTCCAATTCTGTCCCCAGCCCTATTCTACAGCCCTTACTCTTTGGAACCAAGATAGATATGTTTTCCTACTTGCTTAGTGTAGTGTTCATGCACTTACCTTTGTGTTATACATAAGACACTGCACATTATTCCTTCATTAATGGATTGCATTGGCTACAGACTATAAACTCCACTAAGCTAGAGATTCACTTGTGTTTTATATACTATTTTATTTTCAACATTTGAGCTCAAGTACTTGACATAAATACTACAAAAATTCTGTACAAGCTTTTCAATTACATTTTAAACCAATTATTAGAGTAGTGTTTGATCTACTTAAAGAGTACCTCTATATATGTAAGCATCTTTAGTTTTAAAATTATATGTTTCTACCTCATTGAGTTATTATAGGGACTTCATTCAGTATCATCTGATACTTAATTTAGTGACACACAATAAACAATTGATAAATATCTTATCTTTTACTCAAATCTTGATTCTCATTTTTGATATCTTTCTAATACAAATTAAAAAGTCTTCCTTATAATATCTCCTGTTGTGATTCTGGTACATAGTTTTTATCATGATATCTACAGTGGCCATGAATATTCATTCCATTTATGGAGTGGATGGCATGGTGCTAATATATGGAGGAGTTGCTGAATGGAAATGCAGTTTCAGGCTGGATAGATAGCTCAGAGTTTAAGAGTTTGAGTGTCCTTCCAGAGGTCCTAAGTTCAACTCCCAGCAACCACATGGTGGCTCACAACCATCTATCTTGAGATCTGGTGCACTCTTATGGCACACAGGCATAGTGGAGGCAGTTGTATACATAAATCTTAAAAAAAGAAAGAAAGAAAGAAAGAAGAGAAAAGAAAAGAAAAGAAAAGAAATGCAGTTTCATTTAAGGAGACAAACTTTTCAGTAACCAAGGTTTTTATCTGTGTCATTTGTGACTTGGAGCTCAGCCTCTTTTTTCATACATGAGTGATACACAGTGAAATAACAGGAGAGATGTAGAAAAGTTTCAAAAATCTCAAGTGTCCTTTTCAGTGAGATCAAATCCTGTGTATCACTTGCTTTCTATTATAGAAAAGGTCATCTTTGTGCAGCATTTCAAATTCCTAAATTAACATCTAGAACACATTGTTACCTGGGAGACCATGTAGTATAAATATGTCTTTTTTTGCTTTTCAAACTCTGATTGACAAGGCTAAGGTTTGTTTTTCTGATTTTATCCTAAACAAAACATGTTAATTACTAGCAACTTTCACTCATTTAGGAAGAATGGCTATTTCCCAGATTCAGTCTGTTGGGATGGATAATAATCAGTGTGTGTTAAAGGACTCTGAATTGCACCACTGTTCTTTGGATCAGCATGGCCTAGACAACAGTCTCATTACTGATCTCCTCTCCTCCATGCATTCCATCCTCCTTATCCAATTTGGAGAGAAAAGAGTTTATTTCCCTTACAGGTCCATCATATTCCAAACCAAAGCTGGAACCCTGAGGTTGAAAGTGAAGCAGTGACCCTGGAAGAACACAGCTTCTGGATTGTTCTCCAAGTGTCTTCAAATTGCTTTCTTGTACAGTCCAGGACTACCAACCCAGGTACGTATCATCACTTATAATTGGCTAGGACCTCCTACATCAACTATTAACAAAAATACCCCACAGACATGCCCACAGGCCAATCTGATTAGAGCCAGTTTTCAATTTATTTCCCTCTTCTCAGATTTTCTCTAGTTTGTATCAAATTGAAAACAGTGCTAAAACTATATAGGACCACAAACCAAATACAAATGAGAGAAAAATGTGATTCTAGAGTAAGAGCTGTGGTGTCTGGATTTGTTTGTTTGTTTATTGAGAAAGGATATCACTGTATAGTATTGGCTGGCTAGGAACTCTATTTAGACTAAGCAGATGTCAGACTCACAGAGATACCACAGATTCCACCATACCTAGCTCCAGTTATTTCTTTTTATTTTTTCTCTTGTTTTTGTTTCTTGAAAGAGGGTTTTTCTGTGTAACAGTTCTGGCTGTCCTGGAATTTTCTTTATAGTTCAGGCTGGCCTTGAGCTCACAGAGATCTACCTGCCTCTCCCTCTCAATTGCTGGGATTGAAGTCATGCACCATCATCCCTAGCTCAGCTATTTCTTTATATAGATATATTGGTTTTTTGTTATGCCCCAAATCGCGACCCTGGAGAGACCACCGGAGACAAGGAGGTAGCGGAATGCAAAAGCAAGGTTTATTGAATAGAGACGAGCTAGCTCATGAACCACTCCAGATGTCCATTACACTAGAATCATGCAGGAAAGTTGATTAAGGCCGCAGAGGGGAAGCTCCTTTTATAGCCCGAGGCTGTGCATTGAGTTCAGGTAAGGATAATGGTACAGTCATTAGCTAATTGGCTTGTCCTAGGGGCTTTCCAGACTAGGGTGGGGGTACACGGTAACAACGTGTCAGGCTTTTGATTGGTTAGTATCAAGGTGAAAATCATTTTTATTATTACTATTTCTTCCTGGCATGTTTGGGCTAGTTTTGTGGAGGGTCCCGTAGCTCACTCTTGGGGTATGGTCAAACTGGTTTTGTGCCCTGGAATGCCTCCTATAGAGGGGGAAAGCCCACCATCATCCCTGGAACATGCAGCTAGCCCAGGAATGATGGTGGTGTATTTTGACTTGAACATTTGGTGTTGGTGGTCAGATGGCAGGGCCAGGGTGCTATGGATTTTGCAGTTGGAACTTAGGTCATGCTGCCCCTCTGTAAACAGCAGTTTCTAGCTATGGTCTCTGGGAACTGGGTGAGGGAATCTTTCTCAGCGCTCTGTCTGCTTTAGTTTAGCATAGTTCTCTAAAATAGAAGACTCCTTTTAGTCCTGGACCCCACCTGGATCATCCAGGTGTGCAGCTCATTCTCTCCTAGAACTGGGCAAGCTCCTGCCGGGAATGTGGAAATGAACTCTATTTTATCTCTATGGCTACTAGAATACAAAATGGCATTTCTTGAGCTAAGTTTACTCTCTTCATTTTGAAACTGGGTTTCTCATCCTGCAGACAAGGCTGGCCTCAAACTCAAAGATCCAGCTGCACTTGCCTCCATAGTGCTGGGATTAAAGGCATGTGCCATCACTGCTGGGCTTAAATATGTTTTTAGTTGAAATAATCACACCACTTTCTTCCCTACAGCCTCTTCTTAATCACCTTCCTCAAACGTATCTCATGCCTTCAATTATCAAGCTTACAGCCTTTGATTATTATTGTTACATACTATTATACATATACAAATATATAAATATAACCTGCTGAGTGTTTTGTTGTTTGTGTGTATGCAGTTTCAGAGCTGACATCTCTGTATTGGACATCCAATAAGGATACTCATCCCTAAACGAAGCTAATTCTACTCAGAGCATTCATTAGATTTTTTGTCTATGGGTGGGACCTCACAAAAATGTTTCCTTCTATCTTAATGTGGCCATCAATATTGCCACTGTTCTTGTCTGGTTTGTGTGGCTTGTTCTCTCTCTCTCTCTCTCTCTCTCTCTCTCTCTCTCTCTCTCTCTCTCTCTCTCTCTCTCTCTCTCTCTCTCTCTTCCTTTCACCCTTTGGTTTCTCTAGACAGGGTTTGCAGCCTTGACTATCCTAGAACTAGCTCTGTATACCAGGCTGTCTTGAACTCATCACAGTGATCCTTGGATTAAAAGCATGTGCCACCACTGGCCAGCTATCTAGCTACTCTAAGAGAGACTGCTTCAAAACAGACTTCCTTGTATTCTGTTACAATCTTTCTGATGCCTTTTCTGTGATGGTCCCTAAATCATAGTTGCAGGAACTGTGATAAAGATGTAATATATCTGCTGTGGCTGGGATCCCTGTGTTCCAGTGATCTCTGCATTGTTGGAATTTACTATTATGGTTTCCATTTGCTGGAAAGAGAGGCTTCTTTGATAGAGGATGATAGCTATGCTTCTCTATGTGTATAAAGATAAGATTTAAAATGTAGTAAGGAATTTTGCTTGTCTATGAAAGTGGTAGTAATAGGTTCTTTTCTAATTATGAACGTTTCCTAATCATGAACATTCTAATCACTAGCCCCAGAAGCTGACTAGGTTTTCAGTAGCTGTACTAGGCATGATTTCCCTCTTGTTTAATTACATCCCTCCCTTGCCAGCTTGCATGGCATTTTCTGGTACTATGGGGACTAGACTATGGGAAATAAGCTTGCCTATCAGATCATCTCAAAATTTAGGCTTTTGATGAACATATTTCTTTTTAAATATAAAATTATGCACAAACTATTTTAGGGGTATTGTTCCTTCTTAATATTAATTAAAAACTCTTTTGTTCAGCAGGAAGTGAAAATATTTCTTGTGGCAACCAGGACAGCTTGGCTATGTTGTACCCGTGTTGAGGGACCCTCAAAGACCACAAAGGAGCTGGATTTGATATAAACATATAAGGGTCAGTTTGTTGTTTTTGATAGATTCAAAGGAACTGAGGTCAAAACCCTTTGTTCCAGTGCAGAGGAGAGTTTCCGGCCACGAGCCCAGAGGTAAGGGGTGTTTTAAAGAGAAGCATACATAAGTGGGGTGCATTATTGGCACTTCAGGATTGGGTGGCAAAGGGGTATAGAGTACAGCAACTAATGGCTATACTTTTGGAGCAAAACTAACTTCTGAATCTATTGGCTGTCAGGCAAATTGCTGAGATTCTTTCCAGACTCAGACTTGGATCCTGCTCTCAGGCATTAAATGTTCTTTTCCTGAAATTTTTGTAATGATAAATCCATGCTGTAATGATAAATTCACAGACTACACTGCTGTTGTGACATGTGGGGCCCCAAACAGCTTGACCACATTGCTATCTGACAGGCTTGAAAGGAACCAGTTAAAAGGCAGGCCTGAGTCTTGGTTTAACGGCAGGTATCATCTGGTCCCCAGGAAAAAGCCATAAAACAGGCACCACCCAGGAAAGAGCCAATCAGAATCCCAGGAGAAAATACCTAATGTTCCAGGAAATTCTTAATGTTCCAACAATTATTAATAACACCAGGTGTCCTTTAACCTATTAAATGCCTATTTACCTCTTCTTAAAAACATCCCTAGACAAATGTCAGCTTGAACCCTGAAGATGCCCTTACCCTCAACCTCTTCCATTTATTAATCTCCACCCTGCCTGGGCAAGGCACTCTCTCTGCTCTGACTGTTGCATTGTACAAGCTGAGAGTCTAACCTTAAGCTTGAATAAAGGTTCTTTGCTTTTACATATGAATTTGGACTCCTTGGTGGTCTTTGGGGATTCCTGCCATCTGGGTATAACATTTCCTATCTCTGATGCATTTGTAAAAAGTGTCAGAACAGGTGATTATGCAACTGAATTATAGGCAGGGCCCAATGTTCATATCAGAGACCTAGTTTTTCATATATGATTCTTGAACATGAAGGTCAATATGCTTGAGAGTCTTCAGCTAATTTCACTCTGGTCAAGAAGTATTTCACCAAACTACCATGAACAACAGTGTCTTAGAGCAATGTATATAGAGCCTCAGATGTAAGATTTACAAATTAATTCTGATTTAGAAAAACACAAAGAATTTTTTATATAAATTTTCATTCTTAAATATCATTTTTATTATGAAATATACTGCAATAAAATGACTCACTCCAAAAAAGCAAAGAAGTTTTAATGAATAGCATATTGTGAACATTAGGAAGTTATTTCAGAGGCTAATAAATAACATACATTTTCATCTACAGATATTGTTAATATTGACATTCAACATAGTAAGTGCTCTTTACATGTTATCCAGGATTACTGTAGCTCCTCTGCTCCCTGTTTCCTTTAAAAGTCAAAAACAGATGATCACATTCTAACAAAAATCCTACCAGGCTTTTGATTATGTTTGTATTGTATCAATGGATCAATGCAGGGAGATTTAACCATAGAGTTGACCCTTCTAATTGATGACAGTAATACATTCATAAGGTTCTATTTTTTGCAGAATATTTTATACTTTTCTCTGTAGATGTCTGTTCCATCTATACATGGCAGATTTGTTTTTAGAAATACAATGCTTTCTAATTTGTAAATGCATTTATTTAAATTGTATTCCTTATGCATTAAATTGTATTTCTTATGCTCTGTCACTTGTAAACATAATTGGTATTTATATACTGAATATTTTTTATTCTGGAAACTTGCTCAGCTCTCTTCATAATTCATTTTTATAAATTTAATTTATTTTTATTTTGTATGCATAGGTATTTTTCCTGAATGTATGTCTGTGTTCCACTTGCATAACTAGTGAACACAGAGATAAGAAGAGAGTGTCATGTTCCCTGAGGTTGTAATTGTAGCTTGTTATGAGCTGCCCTGTAGTTTTCTGGAACTTAAACCTAGGTCCACTGGAATAGTAACAAGTACTCTTAATGGCTGAGCCTCCTCTTTGGAATTCTTATAAATAAAGATTCCTCTAGGCATGTAAAATGTAGATTATCTGTATGCAAGTTACGTAAATTTTGGCTTTTCTTTTTTAATTATCAGTTCTCTCTTTTCTTTTCTTCTCTATTGGCCTGTTTTCTAGCATCAGTTAGGACTTCAGTGCAATGTGAAGCTGAAATGTTGATGATGGACAATATGTCATGGAAAGTATTCTTTCATTTTATGTATCATCAGTGTTGTGAATAATTATAGTCTTTATTCAATTTAGAAAATCTTCTTTTAACCTCATCTTATTACCTTTTAAAGTCATATTAATTCTTACAACATTAACCACTAAGATATGCATGACTGTTGGATTGCCTTTGTTTCTCTTCATTTTAGAGACCAGAGTCAGGAAAAATAGGAACAGATACATTTACATATCCACAGATCTGTGCCTGTTTCTATGTCCATTCAACTGTGTGTGTGTGTGTGTGTGTGTGTGTGTGTACATCTATCTATCTAAAATCTGTCTGCCTGTGAATTACAAACTAATAACACCAATTTCAATCAAATCTTACTGATTCATTCTAGCTGCCAGCCTTTCTTTATTGGTAATTCTTTCGTCCAACAAGAGCATCTGGATTTCATTAGCCACAATATATTTGCTTGTTTTCTCAATCACAGATACACACAATAAAGCTTTAAATACACAACACGCATCACTGCAAAACCCAAATTTACTAACCAGAGTAATATATTTGTTCACAGTTCCTTTAGTCCTTTGCCTTGGAGTTACTGTGAAATGTTATAAAACTAGATAGGTTTGTTTTTCTTTCCTCATCTTTGTATGATTTATGTTAAATTAAATATTTCTTTAACATTGTACATTGTATAGTTCATTAGGATTTCTTGCACATTGGCTACTTTATTTAAAATTAAATGCATTGAAATGTTAAGATAAAATAAGTATAAAATATGACTGTCAAAAAGCTTCTTGTGGTTTGCATAACACATCAGATAATCTATTTATAAAAAAATATTTATTATTTTTCACGGTTTTCAGAGTTTCAGCCCATCTTTGGCTGTTCATTGCTTCTGGGTCAGAAGTGAAGTGACACACTGAAGGCAAGATGCTACACACATATTCTTTGCCCCTCATTTTTCTTCCTCTGTGTCTCTCCATTTGAGAAGATTTCTTTTTACTCACTGAAAGATAATTCAACTGAAGAAAAATAGAATGACAGAACATTTGTTTTTATTTGAAGTATGGCAAGGATAAATGATGCTGTGAGTCACTGGAGGTATTCCTTTGATCTCAATTCAAATGGCTCTATAATTTGGAAAAACTCTGGAATAATCTGGATATAAATACTGTATAGCAAATTGATTTTCTAGAATAGTGAAATCTTCCATATCCGTGGAAGCCCTAAAATTCTCACATCTATACAGCGAAGAGAGTAAACTTAGCTCAAGAAACTCCATTTTGTATTTTAGTACAAATAGTATTTAGTACAAATTTAGTATTTTACCTCCATTTTATACAATAGAAGTAAAATAGAGTTCAATTTCACATTCCTGGCAGGCATTTGCCCAGTTTCAAGAAAGAAAAAACTAAGCACTATCTAAGGACACCTGGATGATCCAACCCTAAGGCAATAAAATGGCCACCCCTCCCAGGTGGTCCAGGAATATTAAGCTGTGGAAAGACCCTAATCATGAGCCAATCAGCAGCACATTTGCACCCTTGACCCCAAGTAACCCTGCCTTGTGGTTTTTGCCTATAAAAAGCTTGTGTAATTTGGGGTGCTCAGCTCTTCCTTGCACTGCACATTGGGTGTGAGGAACAAGCTCCCTGCCTGGCTAGTATTGCAATGACAATAAACCTTACTGTTGCACTTTGGACATCTGTGTCTCTGGTGGTCTCTCTGGGGTTGAGCTTTGGGGAAAACATACAGCAGGTGATTTTATAGCAAGGTTTTATGATTCCTGCTGTATTGTTATCACTAATCATTGCTATGAGACTATTTCAGTTAGTTCAGGTAAAGTTTTTATGTAAATTGATTGTAAACACATGAAATGGAACATAACTTTGTCCCAAGAACATTACTTGAGAACATTATGGTAATATTTATGGAATACTGATGTACCAACATCTAGTTCAGTGTGCATCTCTGGTAAATCTGTCTATCTGGATATAGGTGTGTATATTTTATGTATAGATATGTCTTGTATGTGTAAATATATATATGCAGGTGTGTTTGTGTATGCATATGAATGCCAGGCATTGCTAATGAATGTCTTCCTTTGTTGCTGGAAGCCACAGAAATATGAAATAGGAATGTTGGTACCACAAGGCTGACCCATCAGAGCCAAGGGCCTCTGATGGAGGGAAAGCCAAGATCTCAAGGAGTCTTGGTGCTGATTGTTCTTGCAGATGCTGACCTCTTTCTACAGAGGATTTCTGTGTATGAAGGCAGCCCCCTCGATCTGTTGTTTCCTTGGAATTTATGGGTTTATATCCTCCTTATGCCACACTGAAAAAAGTCACACAGGTGAAATCTTCCAGACCTTTGCTCCCCCTCCCCATGGCAGATTCACTGTCTGCCTTCCCTACCTTTACCTTTACCTTTGCTTGTAAAAACAGTAGTAACTCATTTGACTCTTCTCTCTGGCATCCAAGATCAGTGACAGACAAGAACTTACTAACACATCATAAAGTCTTACTAATAAGAGAGCTATCCAGAGCTAATTAACCCAAGAAAGCTTTTTAAGGCCTCTCTGCCTCTGGACTCATTAACACAAGACCCTATCTTGAAAGTTTAGGAATGCAAACTAAGCCTTCACAAAATCTCTAGGGAAGGTGCATTAGCAGGTCAAAGAGCTGGAAGGTCCCTTTCATTGTTTACTCAGTCACCTAGCAACTCTAATGGCCTGATCAGGGAACTAGCCTAGTTGGAGTATAAGACCTATGCCTTCATTGTTGCATTGCCATGCCATCGCCATCCTGTCATGTCAGGTCATTGCTGTACCAATAAAGATGTATTGAAAAGGAATTGCTCTAAGTTTGATTCCTGACAAAAGATTAGTAGAAATCCCCACTGGTCAAGAAGTGCATTTTCCTGATGCTCTGGGAGGAAATCTATCTGGGGCTGGACCCCAGATTTTTGTTACCCTATCACTCACCATGTTATTTTCTTAGGCAGGGTTATTACTGAGCCTGGAACTCACTGATTTTACAGTACCAGCTGACATGGCAAGCTCCTATGATCTCCCTACCTCCACAGCCTTATTACATGATCGCTGGCAATCAGAACTCAAGTATTGATGACTGCATAGCAAGAACTTTCTTAACTGCTAAACTTTTTCTCTGGTTTCCACCTGGTAAATATTGTGTAAATAATTAATTTTCTCTTATCTAATATCTGAAGAATATGATGCTGGGTGGTATTGATTCAATGTTTTAAAATTACAGAACTATAAAAATTCAATTTGTTTTAATCTGTCTAGTGATATTAGTCAATCTTTGCTTCTGGGGCCCCGGAGTCTACTCAATTACATGAATCTCCTAGTCAGTCCAACCCAGTTCAGCACCATTGTAATTGATGTGTTATATCTATGACCTTAAAGTTCTTCTGTGTGTAATATGTTTTCATGAGAAGAGTCCTATTTGTTCACTTGGTTTGAGTACTGAAACTTATTAAGATGTCATGGAGTGATTTCTAGTAAAAACAATTGGCAACATATCTGTGCTAACTGGTTTTATGTTAACTTAACACAAACAAGAGCCATTTGGGAAAAGAAAAATTTCTCTACCAGATTGGCTTATGGTATATTTTCTTGGTAATTGATACAGCATGGCCCAGCCCACTGTAGCTTGTACAAACTTGTAAACAACACTCCTCTGAAGCCTGTAAGCTAGTAGGGAGGGGTGGAGAGGTATCCTGACTGTAAGGGAAGTCAGGCTACACCTGACTGGGGTAGGGTTGGGGCTGATTTCCCCACAGGATGTAGCAATCCTGTTTTTCTTCTGGAGAGCATTACAGCTGAGCTTTGCTTCACTCCTCTTAAGGGGGCTTCCCAGAAGAGCTTGTAGCTTGTTCTCTCTGTCTCTCTCTCTCTGTCTCTCTCTGTCTCTCTGTCTCTCTCTGTCTCTCTCTGTCTCTGTCTCTCTCTGTCTCTCTCTGTCTCTCTCTCTCTCTCTCTCTCTCTCTCTCTCTCTCTCTCTCTCTC
>PVIH01009632.1:0-49051 GCA_004025045.1 Sigmodon hispidus | reverse complement strand
CTCTGGCTCCAGCAAAAAGCTGTTACTTTTTCTGCTCCAATTTGCTTAGTCCCCTAAGGGGACATCTCTGCAAGGTTTTTCTGCTCAGTTCCCTAAAGAATGCCTTGGCAAGTTCTTTGTGCTGACAAATAAAGATCTTCACCCAAGACTCTTTTGCGAGAAAGATATATATTAGGGGGTTGGGGGTGGGGAGAAAGAGTCCATGAGAGTGGCTGTCTCTACCAGAGTGGAAAATAACAGCCAACAACTAAACAGGCAGAGAGAGGGGTTTGTATAGGGCTTCTTAAGGAGGGATATTCCTGAAAGATATCCAGAGATACTCAAGTATTGGCTAGTTATTCCTGCTCAGGAATTGGTTAGTTTATTGGTCGGGGCAGAAATGGCTCTGATTTCAGGACCAAATTGTATTTCTTTTACTGAACCTTTTTAGCTTGTGGACACTAATTCTAAGGCCAGGACATATTTCTTTTACTGACTCTGATTCTAAGGATCAAGTATGTTTCTTTGGTACTGGTTTCAGATTCAGGGCATGTTTCTTTGGTTCTGGGTTAAGAGATAAAGTGTTTATTTCACTGGCTCAGGTCTCAGATCCAGGCTCAGGGTGAATTTCTTTGGCTAGTCCCCTTTCCCTACAAAGCCTCAGTTCCTGCCTTGAATTTCTGCACTGATTTCCCTAAATACTGGACTGCAAGCTGAAAAATGAAATACTCCTGGCTTTTCAAGTTACTTTCGGTCATAATGTTTTTATCACAGCAATAGAAACTCTAACTAAGACAGTCTTTATATATTAGACTTATACAACTTAAAAAGAAAACCTGTGTTTTCTTTAGCTATGTAGAGCAATGACTCTTAAGGTAACATTCAAAGATCATCATCAGCCATATAACATATCTACCAACCTTCATGGTTTTTAACTCTGAAGGATACATAAATCTATCTTTTATTCTCATGTAACACCTGTGGCAATTTGTTGCTACATTAATGAATACACTATTAACATTACTCACAGTTAATAATTGTAAAGTAAATTGGTGCAATAACTAATCCTGTTGAGGATGTAAAGTCAATGTTCTATTTAGAACCCCAGCTAACACATAGCAAGTCGTAAGGTTAAAATATTTTATGTATACACATAATTTGAATGTTAGCAATATAGTGTTTATTCTGTTCTTGTCTTTCCATTTTTATTATTATTTTACAAGCATAATTATCTGATTGTTTATTTTGAAATTTGTTTAGTACTGTAGTATGTGCATGGTGATCTATATTGTGCACCAATATTATACTTTCTGGACTTTATGTGTCTGTGCAATGTGGATCATGTATTTTACCATGTCTAAGATAACATGCCTCCCACTATATGTTTGCTTAAATAGGTATAGTTTTTTTGTTGCTTTTACTTAGTTTTAACTCCAGAAATATGCAAATATTAGGGTATGTGAGTATCATTTTAGATTTTACCAAGGGAAATTCCACTAAAATTTCTGAAATAAAATTGGCTAAAACAAGGTAAACAAAACACTTAATTACTGATTAAAGGCAACAATGTACTATATATTAATTTATATGCCATATTTCTGATAATTTTGGAGTTTCTTGAGATCATATTTCTTGGAAATTATTTGTAAATGTAAACATAAATTTATATCTTTGACAAATTATGTTTTACTATGTGCAGGGTGCTTATATACAGAGGTATTTTCCAGGAGACCATATGCCATTACAAAATTAGGAATAGTATCTATTGAAAGTGTTGTTTATATTAGTATACATGTGTGTGTTATTTCCAGGCCATCTTGATAGTTATTTGACAACATATTCTCTTTTATCTATGAGTATATACACCAAAGGGTCTCATGTCAGTTTTTAATTGTCTTTAAAGTCACCAACCTGAGAAATTATCCAGATGAAATAAAATGAACAAGTTTCTAAATATGCAAAATATCCTTCTGTAATTGGAAATTCTAGAATAAACAAAGTATCACCTTTACAACTAAATCATTTCTAGAGAAGAAGCCATATCATAGTTTGCTTCTGAGTCCAGAACTTTAGCTTTGCAAGCACCTTCACACTATATAAAGAACCATCATGTTCTGTGTATTGATAGTTGTTTTTGAATATCTAGACTGTAATTAGAGCTGTACAGGCTACATGATGCTCTGAAGAACAAACACTTACTTTTGTGGGGGCGTATTTAACCATACTTGTGTACTTTACTCTCTGTTTAGAAATTTGAAATCATTCAGTGGTTGAGCTGACACATAAATTACTTTTAGACACAATACATAAATAAATCATAGGCATGATACTCTCTTACCTGCTACCTATCTAGTACAGCAAGAGGAGACAAAGAGAACGTATTCCTCTTTAATGGATTATAAACACTAAATGTGTTTGTAATTATCAATCTATTAAAGTCAGTAGCTTTGGGGGGACTTGTTGACACCGAGTTAAAGTTCACATGACAGCAAAACATACATTATACATAATAGTATGAACATACCACTTAAGAATTGCTTGTCTAGCCTGATGTAGGTTTATTTCATTACATCTACATTTCATTTAGATTCATAAGACAACAGATATTATTTAACAAGAAAGAATCTAGGAGATCATTCCTGCCAGGGAAGCAGGGAAGCTGTCTGAAGACATTTACCTTTCTTGGAGCGAGCCCCTACCGTGCAGGGCTGGTGAGGAGGGGTAGGTCTCCATCAGAAAGAACAGGACATACACATCAAAGGAAAAATCCACCAAGAAGACATTACCACCAAGTGGACAATAACATCTGTCCCTCAAACACAAGGACACATAAGTTTGTTAAAAACAAAACAAAGCAAAAAACCACTAATACAATTTAAATTGACCTTCACATACTGATAGTGGGAGACTTTAGTACCCTACTCTCACTAATGAATGAGTCATTTAGTCAAAAATTAAACAGAAAAATAGGAGAGTAAACAAATGTCATAAGCCAAAAGTACCTAACATATCTATAGAATGCTTCAACCAAACACAAGAGAATACACCTTCTTCTCTGTACCTCATGGAACCTCCAAAATTAATCACATAGTCAGACACATGCCAACAGATACAAAAAAAACTGATATAATTCTCTGTGTCCTATCACACCACTATGGATTATAGCTAGATATCAACAACAACAACAACAAAAAAGAAAGCTTACAAACTAATGGAGATAAACAACTTTCTACTGAATAAAAAATTGTATAAAGACAGAAATAAAAAAAAATCAAAGCTTTCTAGAATTCAATGAAAATAAATACATAGCACACTGGAACTTATGATACACAATAAAAGAGGTACTAAGAAGCAAGTTCACAGTATTAAGTGCCTACTTAAAGAAACTAGAAAGAAGCTGGGCTGGTGGCACGTGTCTTTAATCTCAGCACTCTAAAGACAGACACAGGCTGATCTCTGTGAATTGAAGATCAATATTGTATGAAGTTTCTGTTCCAGATTTTCAGGCCTAGCCTCAAGGTTTGGGATCACAGGCCCAGAGAAACACACAGACACTTACATTGCTTTTACACTGGATGACCTAGGGCCCAGGCATATTGCTAGCTAGTACTTACTCTTAAACTAACCCATTATTTTTATCTTGTTCAGCCATGTGGCTCGACACCTTTTCTCAGAAACATTTCAACTTCTTTCCTCTGCAGCTCCTGGCATCTTTGTTGCATTTCTGCTCTGATCTGAGGTGTCCCCACTTCTCTTAGTCTGGTAGCCCCACTTCCTGTCTGCCTTTGACCAATCAGCATTTTTATTAAACCAATAGATGGGACAATTATTTGCAATGGAACAGAACACAATCTCACTACAGATCAGCCTGGTCTATATAGTGAGCTTCAGGAGAGGCAAATGCTGTCTCAGAAACCCAAACCTAAACTCCAAACAAAACTGGAAAGATCTCCTACTAGCAATTAAATAGCACAACTGAAAGCTCTAGAACAAGAAGTAATCACACTCAAGAGGCCGAGCAGCAAGAAATAATCAGACTGAGGGCCAAAATCAACAAAATAAAAATAAAGAAAACAATACTAAGTATCAATGAAACAAAGAGTTGGTTCTTTGAGGAAATCAATAGGATAGACAAATCAGTCCTTTTCACAACAAATTAAAAGATAGAGAGAAGAAACAAATTAACAAAATTAGAACAAAAGAGTAAACTTGAACAAGAAACAGGTAGGAAATTCAGGGAATCATGATGACAGTTTAAAAAGCTATACTCCATCAAATTTGAAAAATCTAAAAGAAAGAGATAATTTTCTCAATAGGAACCAAAGTTAAATTAAGAACAAGTAGGCAATTTAAACAGACCTATAACCCCTATTGAAATAGAAGCAGCCGTTAAAAGTCTCCCAATCACTAAAAGTCCAGGCCAGAAAGTTTTGGCAACAGATTCTACCAAATTTTTTTTTTAAAAAAATTGGTGCCAATACTCCTCAAATTATTCTTTAAGATAGAAACAAAACATTGCCCAATTTATTTTATGAGATCATAGTTACCCTGATACCCAAACTACAAAAAGACCCCTGGGGGAAAAAGAATTATAGACCATTTTTCGTTATAAGCATAGATGCAAAAAATACTCAGAAAAATACTTGTAAATAAGATAGAAAAACCCATTTATAAAATCATCCACCATGATCAAGTAAGTTCATCCCACAGATACAGGAATGGTACAACATATCAAAACTGATAAATGTAATCCACCATAGGAACAAACTGAAAAGCATAAACATAATGAAGACAGTTTACAGTAAGCCCATAGCCAATATCAACTTAAATGAAGAGAAACTCATAACAATTCCACTAAAATCAGGAACAATTCATGGTCATCTACTCTCTCCATATCTATAAAATACAGAACTTGAAGTCGTTGCTAGAGTAATTAGACAAATGGAGGAGATATAAACTGGAACAAGAGATTCCAAAGTATCTATTAGTATATGATATGCTAGTATGTATAACTGACCCTATAAACTATATTAGGGAAACTTATAAAGTAGATAAATATTTCCAGCAAAGTAGTTGTTTGCAAGATTAACCCACAAAATCAGTAGTCTTTCTATGTACAAATGACAAATGGATTGAGGAAGAAATCAGGGAAATAGCACTTTTCACAACAGCTCTAAATAATATAAGATGTTTTGGGGTAACTTTAACCAAGCAAGTGAAAGACTTGAATGACAGCATTTTCAAATCATTAAAAAATTGAAAAAGGTATCAGAATAGGGGAAGTTCTCTCATACCCATGTATAGATAAGGCTGTTATATTGAAAATGATCTTTCTACTAAAAGCAATCTAAATATTAAATAAAATCCCCATTAAAATTTTAACAGAATTCTTCACAGATCTTGAAAGTACAATTTTCAGCTGCATATGAAAAACAAACAACAAAAACAAAACAAAAAAACTAAAACAATCCTGAACAACAAAAGACCTGCTGGAGGTGTTGCCATTGCCTATTTCAGGTATAGTTACAGAGTTATAGTAATAAAAACTGACATGTTGATCAATGGAATAAAATTGAAGACCTAGACATAAATTCATATCCTAAGAACATCTAGTTTTTAATAAAGATTCTAGAAATGCACGCACTAGAGTTAAAACAGCATCTTCAATACATGGTGTTGGTCAAACTGGATGTCTGCATGTAGAAGAGTGCTAATGTATCTATACTTATCACCCTGCACAAAACTCAATTCCAAATGGATCAAAAACCTGAATATAAAACTAAAACATTTATCTTGATAGAAGAGAAAGTGGGAAATAGCCTTGAAATCATTGGCAGAAGAAAAGACTTTCTAAGCTGAACATCAACAGTCCAGGCACTAAGATCAACAATTAACAAATGGGACCCCATAAAACCAAAAAGCTCTGTAAGGCAGAAACACCATCATTTTGACAAAGCAGAAGCCTACAGAGTAGGAAAAGTTTTTTTGTTAGTCCATATCTGATAAAGGACTAATATCTAAACTATATAAAAATACCAAAAAACTAGATATTCATAAACAAACTAATCCAACTAAAAATGAAGACAGAACTAAGCAGAAAATTACCAATAGAGGAATCTCAAATGGCTGAGAAACACTTAAAGAAATGCTTAGTCTTTAGCCATTAGGGAAATGCAAATCAAAATTACTTTTAGATTCCATCGTACATAAGCAATAATGGCTAAGATCAAAATACAAGTGGCAATTCCTCCTGGTGAGAATGTGGAATAAGGGGAACATTTCTCTATTGCTCATTTAAGTGCAAACTTATACAGCCATTATGGAAATTGTCTTAATTAGTGTTTCTATTGCTGTGAAAAAGCACGATGGTCATTTCTTTATAAAGAAAAACAGTTAATTAGGCTTGGCTTACAGTTTAGAGGTTTAGTTCATTATTATCATGGCAGAGCATGGTGGCATGTAGGCAGACATAATGTTGGAGAAGGAGCTAAGATTTCTAAATCTTGATTCTCAGGCAGCAGAAGTAGACTATGTCCTATATGTCATATGACCATAGCTTGAGCATATAAGACCTCAAAGCCTACCTCTACAGTGACACACTTACTCTAACAGAACCACACATCCTAGTAATGCCAATCTCTATGAGGCAAACATTCAAACACACAAGTGTACAGGGCCCATAACTATGCAAGCAAAAATAAAAATCAATATGGCAATTCCTCAGAAAGCTTGAAATCAATTTACATCAAAATTTAGCTATACCACTTTTGGGCATATACCCAGAGGACACATCATTCTATCATGGGAATACATGATTAAAAATGCTCATTTATGCTCTATACATAATAGCTAGAAACTGGGAATAGCTGAAATTTCCCTTAACAGAAGAATGGATAAAGAAAATGTGGTCCATTTACACAGTGGAGCATTACTTAGATGGCAAAAAAAAAATGATACTATGAAATTTGCAAGCAAATGAATGTAATTTTAAAAAATAAAATTATCCTGACTGAGGTAACTCAGACCCAGAAAAATCAATATGGTATGTATTAACTTATATGTGAATATTAACCAGTAAATAAATCATAATTAACCTACAATGTATAGACCCAGGGAAATTAAGCATAGAGGAAGGGGCTAGGGTAAGCACAAGGACTGTCCTGGAAGGGGTTAAGTAGAATAGATTTTATGAATGGGCTGGAGCCAATGGTTGGGGATGGATGAGAGTGGGAAGATCACGTTGAGAGTGAGAGAGAAGAGAGTATTGAGGAAGGGAAATTGGGGAGAAATAGCTGCAATTGAGGGGTGTTGTGGAAACCTAGTATAGTGGAAAACTCCTAAAATATATGAAGTTGATTCTAAAGTGGTCTCCTAAAAAATAGGGAGACATTGCCTTGTTGGGCCATCTCGTGTTACCACATGAGGCTTCCAGTACCTGGACTGGGTTGCATTCAATTGAGTTGATAGTCCATGGGTTCCCCATGGAAATCTACAAGCAATCAGGCTATTGTCAAGACAATAGGTTACTCTCTACAAAATGACAAATGGGCTTTATTGCTGAGGACAATGCCCACACAACTCCCTGAACTTGGAGAAGCAGAGATGGTGCTTTCATGAACCCTTTACCCCTGTGTTTTCTAGTTTATGTTCTTAAAAGTTTAAGCCTTTTCTTCTGTGTTCTTTGATCTGGAAAAATATTCTACAGGCTACCAAAAGAAAAATGTAAACACTAACTGAATCATAGAACCTTTGACCTATAACATGTACTGCCTGAAAGATATACTAGAGCAATGGTAGCACAGAAATTGTGGGTGAGTCCCACTTCATGAGATAGCGTCCATATCTGACACTGCTTTTCTTGGATGTATAGGCCTGGGTTATAAGTTTCTGACATGTTGCTTCCAGTCTAGCCCCAAGGTTCAGACCCTCCCACAGCTTCACTGCTGCTTAGCTCCGAATAATCACACAAAGGCTTATATTAATTACATGCTCTTCTGCGAAAGGCTCAGGTTTATTTATAACTTACTCTTGCATCTTAACTCAACCCATTTCTATTAGTCTGTCTTGCCACATGGCTGGTGGCTTACGGTATTCCATTATACTTGCTTCTTGGGTGAACAAAGTGTGTCTCCAGTGACTCTACCCTCCTTCTCCTGTATCTATGCTTGGATTTTTTGCCTATTCCTAAGCTGCCCTACCCAAGGCCAAAACCATTTCTTTATTCTCCAATGGTATTCACAGCATACACAAACACATTCCAATCACCTGGAGGCCAGTTTGGCCTCAGCCAGTGCAAACTGGTTATTACTGGTGCCTTAAAACATGTACTCCTAGAAATTTCTCATAACTATAAGGACTCTTTGAGTGGACACTCCTGCATAAGCCAAACTGGGGTCTGCCTGGGGGCCGTGGCAAGCGAGGCAGGGTCCTTATGTGAGATGACCTGGATCAGTGAGAGACAACTACACCACAGCAGCAGATGCCAGCAAAGCAAAGCCCATTCCCCTGGCTTAGAGGAGGGCATAAAAGGCTTACCCCTTCTTCAATAAATTGGACTTGTTTGTTTCAACTAGCTCCAGGAGGCTGAGTCGTTATTCTTGGAACTTCTACCCTCTTCCCCAAAAGGGAAACTAGCAGGGACCACAGCATAGGCAACATGCTGTGTAGACCAAGAACAAGAGAATTGATAGTCCTGGACTCATGGTAAAACCATCACTACTGTTCAAAGAAATAAACTATAAATAAAATGATTCTTGATATTTTTAATATGTTCATATATCAGTGTGTTGATGATAATCAGAGACGTTTCCTCCTACAGCAGAGAGACACAGAGACCTAGAGCGAGACATTGCACAGAGTGGAAGAGTCCTTATAACAAAGAGTTCTTAATGTAATATCTCCATCAAATCCCTTCCCTCAGATCCTAGGGAACCTATCGAAAAAAGAGGCAAAATGAGTGTAAGAACCACAGGGAATGGAGAATATCAAGAAACCAAGGCCTTCTGACTCAACTGAGCAAGGCTGGTAGTAACAAGGCTGCTACTCCCAGATACTGAAGTAGCAAGCACAAGATCTGCATGGGTCTGCAGTAAGTCCTCTGTATATATAATAGCTTTCAGCTTTGTGTTTCTATCAGATCTTTGAATGGCATGAATGAGTGAGTCTCTGATTCATGTGCCTGTTCTTGGGGCACTTTTCCTTCTGTTGGGTTGCCTGGTCCACTGCTAATCTGATGGTTTTTGTTTTATCTTAATATATTTTATTTTGTCATATTTGATTGTTATCTTTTAGAAGCTTGAATCCAGGGATGAGGGGAGGTGGAGAGGAACCGGGAAGAGTAGAGAAAAGAGAAACTGTAAACAGGATATATTGTATGAGAAAGGAGTATATTTTCAACAACAAAATACAATTTAAAAAGAAAGAAACTACTAGTACTTTAAAGGACCCACAGTGTACATGTTAAAATCTAAATTGCCCACTAGTTTTATATAAAATTATTACCCACATATTATTTTTTAGTTTTACCAGTCATTTATTTTTCTCCACAAAATTAAATGTAACTTTGAAAATAACATTAACAATAGTAAAACCTAATTGTCTCTTGTTTTCTTTATGTTTATATATTTTAGCATATTTCCTTTGAAATAGTATTATATCAATTTACCCTCACCTTTTTCTCCCTCCAATGAATCCCAGGTATCCTCCTTCCCATCCTTCTCGTTTCCCTCAAGTCTATGAGGGAATTTGATTATTATTTGATTATTATTCTTACATATGTGTGAATATTTGAGTGTGTGTGAGTGTATGCACAAGTATATACAAATACAACCTTCTGAGTCTGTTTTGTTGGTGGAGTGTATGTATATGATTTTAAGGATTGGACACCCCTGGGAGAGGCTAATTCTCGTTCTTCTAGCAGTTCTTTGCTTGTAGTTCTTTGTTTGGGATTGGAATGCTGCACAATCTTTCCCCTTCATAACACAATATTACTAAAGAGAGCATGGAGGGTTAAGATCCCAGATTCAGCCCAGTAATTACACTTGATCAATCTTGTGTTTTCACTACTTTAAGAAATAGCTCTGTCTGGATATTACATTTGCCAAGCTGCAGAAAAATGAAGCATCAAGACCAAAGGAGTTGCTAGGCATGTAGCCTCCCGGCTTCCTATCCTGGGATAGTGGGTCCTCATCTGGAATGAAATAAGGATTTATTACCATGGCAGTTTCCTCCCTCTGCACCTGATGAACTGAGGCTTCTAAATTCCAACTAAGATTAACTTCCAGTTCCAGTTTCTGAGAAAGATAAACAATAAAATCTTCGATTATTCTCCTGTCCTTACATCATTCATAGTATTGTAAACAGACGTTCCAAGCCCCGTTGCATCAAATCACTGGTGAATGGATCTAAGGGCACCACTAAAGAAGCTCTGTGCTGAAAATTTGCAGTAGGCTGGAGGATGCTTTATTGATTATTTTGGATAATTCAGTCTGCCAATACATGGCAGGCAGGAGACTTTTAAGTTTCTATACCCAGTTGTAGATTGCCAAAACTGTGCAGGTAGAATATGAGTCTGCAAAGAGATTCCAAAATGAGGGGTGTGGTATTTAAACCATGTGTCAAGGAAAGGTGCCAGTTACAGTCAAAGTAACTAGTTCAGGGAGGTTAGAACAGCTGCATCATAACAGAGAGAAATAAGGAGCTAGTGGCAGTCAGTGGACCAAGCCTGTAGCTGTCCTGCTCTGAGAAGGCAATGTCCCTTCTGTTCCCTCTTAGGCACAAAAGTACTGGGGAGGCAGGAGGAAGAGAGCTCAAGGCCATCCGCAGCTATACTTACATAGTGAGTGCTTTGAGATGCTTTTCATAGTCTCAGGCATTTAAATGCTTGGCCCTCAGTGGATTCCCAAAAGCACATGTTATTATGAGTTGGCTCTTTCTGCCTTTTGCCCTCAGCTGCTGCTTTACCTTCCACCCACTGTCTCCACTCTGCAGTCACAGACAGCATCCCTCTTAAATGGTAAGACCAAAATAAATTCTTTTGACAATAAGCTTCCTTGCCTTACCACAGCACTAAGAAAGGAAGAAATATAGTGATTTATAGCTTTAACTAGGCTATATAAGACCTATTTTCTAAAAAAACACTTTTAGATACAGAGGAGAAAAAAATGGCCCTTAGGCTAGAAGATAGTGACATATAGAAACATATTCAAACCACATACACAACTAAACTTTCAAATACTGTAGTCACATCACATCCTCAATCCATCCTGCTACTTTAGGCATTTTTTTAAGTAGAAATATTTCTATTTTCTAGGTAACTTAATTTTTCAGGCAAATAACCAAAGTTGAATCATTAATACTTACTAATAAGTCTGTAATTATTTTATGATTTTATTTAAACCTCGCATTGGCTGTTGATACCTTTATTTCTTCAGGAGTAAATATGCAATCTACCTTAAGGCAATCAAGAAAAGAACTTGAAATATTTAATTAATTATTGATATGAACACATTTCATAGCAAGAATTGTTTCATTTTACTTCACCCAAACTTCATATGTCTTAAATAGTCCATCAATGTCAGTTCTGATGTCATACAGCTGATCCAAAATTCACACTGATTAAAATAGAAATGTTAGCTATAGATCTTTGCTTCTGCCTCTATTCATTTCTGGATGAAGTTCCTATGATGACACTTAGGGTAGTCATTCATTTGATTGTAGAGGAAGTTCTGTTTCAGCACCCTCTCTGCTGTTGCTTGGAGTCCAAGCTAGGAACATTCTGTGGGATCTTGGATGTTTCATTAGCACACAGTTTCTTTCCAAGCCCACAGTGGCTTCTTCTATCAAGATATCCATTTCCTTTTTCTCCCTCTTTGTTGCTCCTCTCACTCAACCATCTCTTTCTCTCATGATTTGTTCCCACCTCTCCTTACCTGCTACCCATTATGATTCCAATTTACTCAGGAGATTTTTTTTTATTTCCTCTTCCCTGGGGGGACCCCTGTATTTATCTATTAGGTTCCTTCTGTTCCCAAGATGTTTGGGGGATTGTGGTTTGCAGCCTGATACTCTCCAAATTTATCCATTTGCCTGCAAATTTTAGGATGTCATTCATTTTTTTTCTGCGAAGTAGTACTCCAATGTGTATATGTACCACAACTTTTTAATCTATTCTTCAGCTGAGGGGCACCTAGGTCATTTCCAGGTTCTTGCTATTACAAATAGTGCTGCTATGGACATAGTTGAGCTAGTGCCCTTGGGGCAAGAATGTGCATCCTTTGGGTATATGCCCAATAGTGGTATTGCTGGATCATTGGGGAGATTTATTCCTAGTCAAGCTCCTGGTCCAGCTGAAGAGAGATAGAAGACAGAGTTTATGAGCAAAGGGATCAGGATCATGAGGATGAGACCCACAGAGACAGCTGACTGGAGCTATTGGGAGCTCACTAAATCAGAAACAAGAGCTGAGGAACCTCAGAGAAAGGAATGACACCTTTAAAGGTAGATAACTGTCAAATGGCATGGGCAGTTTGTGGAGTCTCTTGAAATATTATCAGAGTATGTTCCTAAACTGGCATCTTGGAGCCCATTTTCTGCAGAGGAACACCTAACCATCCTTAGTACTGGGATGAGTTAATCAGATCTACCTCAAATAGATATGCCAGACTGAACTGACCTGCCTTGGGACTCCTTGCTCTCCTTGGGGAATGGATGGGAGAGTGGGGTGGGGAGGCTGAGGGAGGACTGGGAGAGACTAGGAGGAGGGAAGGAAGGGGGAGCAGTGGGAGATATGGCAAAAAACTTTTAAAATAAATAATAAAAAATAAAAAATAGACATTTTAAAAACAAAATAGAAATTGTCTAAATATTTGCTTTAGTCCATTCTTGGTTTGGCAGGCTACCATTTTTCTTAAGTTCAACGGTCTTTATTATTGGTCAGATAAAGTTTGATACTGTTTTGTTGCTTTTTTAGATAGTTACTGTAGTTGCAAGTAGTGCTTAATATACACCCTTGCAGTCTTTGATGAATAAGATAGACTAATATAAAAATATCTTCTTTTTCAAAATAATAATTTCTTCATCACCACAGAAAGTACTCCCTGAGTACTTAACTTTATGTCAGGAGCCACTGACAATAGGAACCTTCAGAAACCTTTAAATAAGTACTTAAATTGGAGTTCAAAGTCAAATTTGATCACAGAAGATCTATGTAATTATAAATGATCCTCAGTTTTGGTTTTTTTAAAATATTAAGCAGAGAAAGAAATTTTACAGAATCAATTCAGCACAAGAAGAGATGCACAGAGTGGCTGATAATACTAACAATAAAACAGGGGAAAGTAAAATGAAGGTATAGTTGTAGAAATCAAAGCAGTAGTTCATGAACAGTAGGAGGAGGCATATAAAGCAGGAACATGTGGAGAGAGCCCAAGCAAGCTGTCTACATCACCAGGAGAAGGCTTTAGGAGTAACCTTTTGGTCTCTACTCAGGGTACTGTCTTTCCAGGTAAGATTGAGGTTTATTGCTATAGCTCACTGAACATTCAAGAACAGTGTTGAAAGGACTTTTATAACTAGCATCTGATCCTGGATGGAATTGTTTATTTGGTTAAATTAAAGGAAAATTGATTTGAAATAGTAATTCTATCAAGTGAGGATATTTGTGGAGAAATTCACTGTGGAGCTCGTCTATACAATGTTCAATCATGTTCAAATGTTTGGTGAGGAACTATGTACGCAATGCTGTAACTATGCCTCACAGAGCTCAAGTGTTACTAACTTAGCTCCAAATGCAATAGGACTTTTATAGTGTCAGTAAGATTGTGCCCTGTCAAAAGGCTTAATGCTAATATTGTGGGAGTTAATTCCTTCTATGGGGTTGAGAAAGGATGATTAGGCCTCTGTTTCTATCCCCTCCATCCTCTTCTCTCTGCCCCTTCTGTTTCCTTGCCTTCTGCCTCTGCCATGAATGACATGGGAAGAAAGTCTTCACCAAATGCTGGCACATTTATTTTAGACTTCCCACCTCTAGACCTATGAAAAATATATTAATTTCTTTATATATCACCCATCTGCAAAATTCTGTTTCAGGAATATTAAACAGGAAATTGGTACTGAGAAGTACCTGTCTCTGTTGCTACAACAAGTAACTGAAAATGTGAACTGAAAATTGCAAACAGCTTTGCAATCTGTTGTCATTAATTAAAAATTTGTGGGGAAACATCATTGAAACATATAGGCTGCTATGAATAGAATATTAACAGGGATCCTAGCAAGGGCTCTGAGGTGGTGGTGATGTGATTTGGATGTTTGTAAAAGTATATATGGTCAAAACATTCTGATAAGATCTTACATAAGACAGAGCAGTAAGTATGGATAAGGACAACAAAAAGATGTCTTTTGTTGTCCTTTAGGTAAACTTTATGGTTTGAACATGACCTTTCCACATAATTCACACAATGGAAAGTTTTCAGCAATACAACCATGTTGGGAACTGGGGCTTTCAAATTGTTATCAGTCGTGAATGGGTTAATACATTATATGGGTTAATATGAATGATCTTTGAAGTAAAGAAGATCAGTCTTTTCCTCTCTCTTGAGCTTGCTTCTTTATCCTTTTCTTTATGATGATGCAGAAAAGCAGTCCTGGCCAAACTAAATGGTAACTGATTTATAGTATCTTCCAGCCTCCAGAGCCATAAAAACCAAAATATATTTTCTTTGTAAATTAACTATCTGCACAATTTTGTTATAACAGAGCAAAATTAACTAAGACAGCTTACCATTGCTCCGGCAGGTAGATAAGCCACTGTCTTCATATGTGTAGCCTATGGAGAAAGGTGAGAAGTTTAAACAAATTACAAGAAGGAAAACCCAGCTGAAACCTAAGACAGTGTGTGGCACAATTCACCAGGCAAAAGAGAACACAAAAGCAGCAATATAATAAATATAATAATAAAACCCTGTCAGATATTGGGGAAAGGTGAAATACCTTTCTAACAGAAGAACAAGCCACTAGAGAAACTGCTAAACCACTACTGAATCTTCAAGCCGAAAAGGAGACAATGCTGTCTCCATGAATCCTCAGACTGAATGCCTCTGAGTCCTCAACCAAAAAAGAAGGGAAGGGGCAAAAGGTTAAACTCCAGACTCCTCCCTCCTTGTGTTACTTTCTCTGCCCAACCATACCATTTTCCGTCTCAACCTTCCTACTGCTGAGATTATAGGCGCGTGCCACCACTGCCTGACCTCTATGGCTTACTACTCTGCGGCTGGCTCTGATCTTCAGACAAGCTTTATTTCTTAAATTACAAACAATATATCACCACAAGGACATATCTTGGAAAGGTTAGGGTGGTCTGTATTATTATACCGAGAACATAGTTTTGGTGAAAAAAGAGAGGGAGACAGATTTTAGACTGAAAACAGCTACACAAAGACCAAGATTGTCACAGAAGATGGAAGATTGTCATTTGTGATATTGGATACCTTTCATGGTCTTCTCAGGATGCAGGCTTACCGCTCAAGTTGCATAGAAAGAGAGAGGCTCTCAATCAGAAAGGGGAATGAAAATGGAAGAACCAGTTTAGGGACACTGATATTATTCTTAAAGGCAAGTAAATCCATATTTTAATTCCCTCCTTCCTTCCATCCTGTTCCTTATTCTTTCCTTCCTTCCTCCATCTATTCACTCTATTCCATCTCTTTTCTTCTTCTCCTATATATTTTAAGAACACACACACACACACACACACACACACACACACACGAACACATATATTCTAACTCTAACAAGTTTGTCCTCTGGAGCACACATGATGAGGCAACATGAAGATGTATGTATAAACTCATTCAAAAAATCACTAGCCAGCACTATTGTATGCCCCTGTATTTTATGTTATTCCTCATTTGAGACAATATTTCTTTTTGCTTGATAAGTTTTGACTTACTGGGGTGGAGGTTCGGAAGTCATAGAGCACTGCTTGGCTAACATGCACCAGGCCATGGGTTCTATACTGGATATGTCAACATGATATGACACAAGCTAGAGTCATCAGAATAAGAAGCCTCAGCTGAGAAAATGCCTCCTTGAGGTCCAGCTGTGAGGCATTTTCTCATTTAGTGGTCAGTGGGGGAGGACCTAGTCCACAGCAGGCAATAGCATGCCTGAGCTGCTGCTCCTGGGTTCTTTAAGAAGGTGGTCTGAACAAGCCATACAGAGCAAGCCAGATAAGCAGCTTCCCTCCATGCCCTCTGTATCAGCTCCTGCCTCTGGGATGCGCCCTGATGAGTTTCTTTCCTGATTTCTTTCCATTATAATCAGCCATACTGAAGTATGAGCCTGATAAACCCTTTCCTTTCCAACTTGCATTTTATTCTTTTTTTTTTTTTGTTACAGGAATAGAAACCTTAACTAGTTAGGTTACATCCTCAGGACAGATAAACTGATGGATGGATGGGTGGATATATAAATTAAATAGATATATAGATGACATGTAGATATATAGAAAGATAATATACTAAGTAGCACTTAGTATAAATTTATTAAATGTAGCCATGT
Organism: Sigmodon hispidus; assembly: GCA_004025045.1. Lineage (NCBI taxonomy): Eukaryota > Metazoa > Chordata > Mammalia > Rodentia > Cricetidae > Sigmodon > Sigmodon hispidus. The sequence continues at coordinate 32,515 of PVIH01009632.1, read as the reverse complement.
GATAAGTAGCTCTGAAATAAGAGTCTTCTTTTATTCATAAAAGCTATTTTGAGATATTTTCTAGCATTTCTAAATAAAGATGTTAGTATCTAATCTGCAACCCATGGAAGCCACTTTAGAATAGAGTAAAATTTATGACTTTCTCCTAAGTCCATGAAGCAGGTGGAGCTGAATCATGTATGGAGCTGGGTTGTTATGTGTCTAGTCTATAGAGATGTAGCATAAGTGAGATGTATTCACCTAAGAGCATCCCAGCCATGACACTGTACAAACAGTCTTTAACAGCAATTCTTCCTTGGAATAAAGCATTTTTTTTCTGAAATTTTTGTAATGTTTGCTTTTGAAGTAGACTCTACTAAGTGTGTCCTCAGGAAAATATGTGATGAGGTAAATAAGTGGGAAATTTCCAGTAAAGACATACTTTCTGAAAAATCACAGGAAAGATTTATGTTAGAGGCATTTGTTGACTAATAACAAGATCCTATTGGTTAGAAACCACCTACTCATATCTGAAGGCAAAGTAATGAAATATTATACCAATAACAGTGTATCTGTAAAACATTGCTAAATATCCCTTGACAGCTCTGAAGAAAACTATGTAACCGTAAAGTCTCATTTTAAATTAAAACCTCCCCTGGTTGCCCATGTCACTCTTACAAGACAGGCATGATAATGCAGGAGACTTGTGGCACCCACCTTTGTGTGTATTGCAGCATAGTGAGTTGGCTGGCCTCCCTCTTAATAGGAACTTTTCCACTGCAATTTAATTAAAACTGTGAAAAATATGACCTTTGTTGGAGATTTTCTTATCCATAGTACTAAAAATATCCCTTGGAAGCAATCTGCTAATAATGATCTTTATAATAAAATCCTGCTAGAACTAAAGGAAGGAGACAGGAAATATGACACATCAGAATCCACAAAGGTTAGCACAGGTTAGCTCATGCTTAGTCGTTATGAAACCAGAGTCACAAGATGCCTTCATGGCAAAGCACAAATTAGAAGCAACAAATGAAATCTCTAATTTAATGTCTTTCACACAGAGACAGTCTGGTCAGTAAGTGGCCTCCTATTCCTCATCCTGCCCAGGTATCATCCTGTGGCTCTCTGGTTTGGATGGTGCTTAGAGGTGCCTGGACTTGTAGTTATCCATGGAAGATTTAACTGTATCTTTTCCTATCCCTCCATTTATTTATGAAATCTCTAGAAATAAACTTTAATGAGAGAAGAGCTATTTTTTATTGATGATAACAGGAGTTTGTTACCCACTCACTCTGATCTGATAATTGATGCATTCTCATTTGCTCATAGCACGGATACCATTTATCTTCAAAGCTAGCACTACAGAGGAAACTTCTTGCTTTTTCTTATGCAAATGTGGCCTCCAATTGGAGCTGCAATCTGATGGGGGAAAAATGTTAGTTTTGGAGAGGAATATAGATGGAGAAGTAGAAACCATGATAAGGACAAGTCCTTCGAACCATGCGAGTCATTTGGTAAACATGGTTGAAAGGACTATTGTGAGCCAAGGTAGGCCTGGGGTCTGCCCCTTTACTACTGCTGAGTCAGAAATCTATCAGAAATGTACAAATTACTTATACTTGGTTTATAAAAAGGGAATAGAATTGATTTTGCAAAGTTGCCAGCTAGTAGATAAAGACTTGGTATATCATGGTATACAATTTGTTTGTAAGTAGACTATATTAATAGTCAGTTGAGATTGTTTTCAATAAAGAAGGAGAGAACTGTAAAGTTAGGAAGCTCCAGATCCTCCTTATAAAATCTAAATTCAGGTTAAATTGACCAAACCCATGCTGAGGATAAACTAAATAAAACACTGAGCACATTTTCATCAGTAAAATATTGCTGATATACTAAACTAATTTCAAATTAAATTCAACTCATTGACAGTGTGGTCTCAGCCATTTACAATCCAGTTGTGTGGTCTCAGTCTTTACTATACTTCAGTTGATATTTGAATTATCTGTGCTTTAACTGGTGGCCATGCCAACTGTTCAGGTAGAAAATTGAGATAATATAAAAATATGATAAAGGTTGTGAGAAAATACTCACCTATCCTTTTATGCTGAGCTAATTTTCAAAGCCCATATCAACCACTCTGAAGAAAACATCAATGAATAAGCATTGATGCTGACCATAGAGAAGACCACAAGCACAGAATCAAGGCCATTATTATCATACTTGTTCACAGAACCTCAAAGTGCACCTTGACTTTTTAACCTCATAAGTTATTATTTCTTGTATTGAATTAACACTGGAGTTATCTGATTGTCTCACAAAAGCAAAGTTAATTAGTTAATCAATTTACTAGTTAAAAGTAAATTATAACTAGAAGCCTCATAAAACAATTATTTAAACTTTCCCAATAAATAATTTTCAACTTTTGTGTATAAGTTTAATGATATGTTATCTAAGCTAAATATAAACTTTATCAGGTTTATTTTTATAAAATATCATGTTAGGTATTTGAATGATGGGCATTTTTCATTCACTGATGCTAATAATCCATTGCAACTTGGTTCATTCAAAACAGCTATGGGGGTAGGAAAATGGTTCCATGGATAACATGTGTGCTATACAAGGAAAAGCACTGTAGTTCAGATTTCAGGGCCCAAGTACATGTTTGATGATAACCCATCTGCAATCCAGTTTTCAAAAGGTAGAGCCATAGCATTTACTGAGCAAACTCACTACCTGAGCAAGTTGTATTGATGAACTTTAGGTTCAATCAAGAGACCCTGTCACAATGAATTCGGTAGAGAGCAACTGATAAAGACTTGTAACATCAACCATGGACTTTCACATACATTTACTTTCAACAGCACACATGTCCACACACATGCAAACACATATACCTGTGCAAAAAGAAAAGCTAAAAGACCAGTCTATTTTTATTTGTACTTTAGAAGGGCTTTATAGGCATTCTTGCTCAATCCTCCAAATAAGAAGACAGGTTCAGAGAGGCTAAGTGACATGCCAGCCATTAACTAGTGTGGGAAGAGTCACATATACCTTGTTTGGTTTCAAGTTCAGTGTTGTATGCTATCTGCACTAGGCAGACTTTTGGCTATACTTTTAAAGCTGTAGGCCAGACTCTTTGGGGTACAAGTTAATTAACTATTATTTTTCCTTAGTGCTGCATCTATCCTTTTAGCCTCCAAGTTGAGTACCTAATAGAACACCTATTTAGCCTTTAGCTTTATAAGGCAAAAGGTATGATTGCATGATCTTGAGGACTAATGCCAGGCCAGTCTTTTTTACCTTTTCATAACTCTGTGGTTCTGAGGACAGCACTGAATTTCTTGGAGCCTACTTCTTATGGATGCTATATAACAATGGCTGGGCTGGCCATCGAAACTATTTACTTTTCCCAACACCCTTCAGAACACCTTAAGCCCAGCTAATGTTCTCATGTAGCCAACTAAAATAGTCAGAAAAGTGCAACCAATTTCAATTGTGAGGAACCATTTATGCTGTATAGCTTTTAAATCAAGTACAAACTTTAGTAATAATACCTAGCAGACACATCTGGGAGATGTGTTGATACTAGACGTCATATAGGTTACTCAATCTGGAACAGATGGTAGATTGATATGAATTAATTATCTTTTTAAACTTCTCATGGTCAATAAACTATAACAAGCTATTGGCATCATGGTAGTGAGCGGGGGACCACGTCACCGTGATAATTGCTTCTGATCTAGAATATTTTTTGTTCCTGTTCTGCCAATCAACGCTGCCCTCTTGCTGAGTTTTGTCCTCTCCTCCCCTCCCCTCTTCAGTGATATCAGTGAAATTATGGAAACTCCATGAAAGAACAACAGCTATTTTGTTAATATCTGCACCCATATCTTCGTGGAGTTTTCTTGTGGGAGAAGTTAGTGTAAGCAAAGGAGATGTGGGTCCTAAGCAGATTTTTACTGCTTCTTAATTAAAAGTCTAAAGTAAAGTCTATGGAGCAGGGAAATCTAGGAATGTAAAAAGTAGAATTGTTTATGCCTTATACCAAAAGAAAGGGCCACACAGACACCAAAATGAAGGCCTGAGTCTATTTATTCTATTAGATAAAAGAGAATTGGAATAGTGAGTACTTATTACATGCAAGAACAATACAAGCTAAAGTTGCTTAAGTACAGCAGATTCCCAAGACTCTTTTTCCTTGTGAAATGGAAAGAGAAGGCATCCAGTGCTCCAGAAAGACATTCAATACTTGGAGTGCTTACTCTTGTCTGCCTGAGATCTGCAAGCAATGAACCTTTATTTTATATATTTAGTAGATAATTTTGTTACTATTAAAAATCTAAAGGTAAGAATAATTATCAAATAGCTAATATGGAGCTCTATAAAGAAAATAAACAGGCAATTAGTTTCAAAAAGTGGGAGTATGGGGGAAGGAAAAGAGTCTTTCTAATCTACACGTTAATAATTGGATTTATTAAAGGAAAAAATTTTGCCTCAGTATAATCTTAGAAGGTGGATAAAGCACCCAGCATTTAATTGGCTAGCAGTGAACATTTTCCATGAAGGTGGAAGTGTGAGCTCAGAGGGTATATCTGCTTCAATTCTACTCCAGTCAAAAATTTTCTTTTCTGCATTTAAAATACAGCATTCAAGACTGACCGGGAACATCTCATTATTAGCTGTTCATCTTACCAATTGCTAAGAATATTATAAGAACATTCAACAAAAAAAGAGATAAGGGTTAATTTTGATCTGTTAGTTTTCTTGTAGATCTCCCTCTGGATTTATTTACTGATAACCCCATAATTTATATGAATGGGAACATTGAAACATGCTTCAGAATTTTCAAGAAATCTAAGAAAGCAGGACTGCAGCTATAAAGTTAAATAACAAAGAAAGATCAATAAACAAAGAGAGCTATGAAAAACATCCTAAAATAGATGACTCTAAAATTAGGGGATAGCTAAGGATAAACTGTCATATGCAGTCAGAAGTGGGCAGGGGCCATGAAACAGTGTAAAAAATAAAAAAACACAGGTAACCATCAAAGGGAGTTTAGGATCTTACAGTGCCGGTGCATAGCCCCACCCTTCTACCCCACAGCATAGTCTCAGGAGATAGGTAATACTCTTTCAGCAGGAGAAACCCATGCTTTGAAAAAAGGCAGGTATGAATTTCTAAATTCAAGGACCATTGTCGCCTGTCATTAGAGAATCCTGAGAGCACTCTCTGGATTAGAATGTACATTATAATTTTCATAATAAAAAAGATAAAATTGTGCATTACTAGACAATAAGAATTATAAATTTTACTCCTTGGAACTTTAAGACTTCATGGTTATCATATGGGCTGCTTCCAAGAGGACAAGCAAAATATTTCTTAAGCCTTTCTACCCTTCACATCATTACCATTTCTCACAGAGTAACTCACTTTCATCTGTATGTTGTCCTGGAACTCAGTGTAGCATTAACATCTCCTTGGCAACAATTTGACAATTTAAAATGTATGCCATAACTCACTGGTTATACTAGCAAGACACTTATTAAGGCCTGTTTGTGAGTTTTCTAAATAAGTTTCATCCTGGTTCCCAGTTAGTCTACTATAAGATGTCATCTTACATCTATGATATTGAACCCTAAGAGACTCTCAAAAAAAAAAGGAGTATTTCACCAAATAATCTCAAAAAGAAGTCAGGAAAAAAAGTATTCATGCTGTGCAGAAGGAAGGAATATTTTAACTTTTTGACCCATTTCCTCTAAAGCCAATGTGTGAGGTCAATTAAGAGAAAATCTTTCTGTTTAAAAGGAGAACACAGGGTTCTTCTGTGCATTGAAGTGATTAGGTAAGATCACTGTATTCTTTTGTAAGAACTAGCTGTGCTAAGTATCCCATAATTTATGGGGCAGTTTTGCATAATGAAATTTAAATTTTCCTACCAATCAAAAATATATTTTTGCCACGTGGATGCTGCCCATTGGGCCATGCATGCAGACGCTCACTCGCGTGATTCAATACTTGGAGCAGTAATTATATCATAATCATGATATGTTCTGATATGTAATAAACCATGGGTATATTCCTGAAGCTCTTTCTTAGGGTTTATTGAATATAGGTAGCTCCATTTTATATAAATAGGTGTGCTGTATATTCACAACATAATAAAATTTGACATACAGTGACTATAATAACTATTTTCCATACTTGCAAAGTATCATTTTGATTCCCATGTTAATCTGCTGGTGAGGTTTTTTTTTTTCCTCCCATTAGTTACATTCTCATTGTAAATTTGTTAATTATGACATCAGCCATCTGGTTTAGGGGCATCGGTCTCATTAGCTTGGGTTAATGTGAATTGGGTAATGAAGCAATGAAGCATATGTATTCTCCAACACTAATTGGATCATAAAAAAGACTCCTGAGCCAGGATAAATGTAACTATTCAAGTTTAAGTTCCTTTTATCCTTGAAGAATAGATAGCCTTCTACTAGATAGATAGATAGATAGATAGATAGATAGATAGATAGATAGACAGACAGACAGACAGACAGACAGACAGACAGACAGACAGACAGATAGATAGATAGATAGATAGATAGATAGATAGATAGTAAAAGTCTGTTGATAGCCTGCTGTTTCTTAAGAGGACATGATTGCTTTAGTTTAAACCTTTTTAAAGAAGATTAACATGAGCATCCCTCTTAAAGAAAGTGCTTGGAAAGACTTTTGATTGTAGAATATGACTCTTGGAAGTATGTGAATAAAGCTCAATTTCTATTTCTTATTTCTATGAATCAGGACAATATAAAATGGCACTATGGACATAATGTTAAACAGATATTTGGACTGTATGATATTATACAGTAGGAACAATACAAACACTTAGGTAAAATTTTTCTCTAGTATTCTACTAGCCATAAATAGTCTCTTAATTTTGTATAATTTTACTCTTAGAAATTTATTCAATATGATTAAGTCATAAAATTTTAATAGAACTGGACATATGGTTAAAAATATCACCTGTAACTGTAATTATCAAATAATTTTATGCTTCAGGACAGAATCACATGAGGTCAGAAAAAAATAATTCCTTGAAGTAAAATTATTTGCTTACTAATTTCATCTACTCTTGGAGAGGATTGTCCTTAATAGTCAAATCACAGTTGAAATGAATATAAAAGATCCAGAAGATTTAAGTTCCATTTTCTGAGAATTTACAATTCTGTAGTAAATAGTGTCCATGAATTTCCTCTTGAACGCTACAAAATCTTACGAGCACTTAATGGTATCCAGACAGTTTTGAGGTTTTTCTTTTACTTTTAGAGATATGTTTATTATACATTGTTAGACAGGAACCGAAGAGGGAGAGAATGAGCTATGCAGTTTGAATTGGGCATGAAGGTGAGTCATAAAATGGGTAAGCAACTTTATAGCAAAGAAAGGGAAGAGAATCAAGTAGTCCAGAGTACTAGACTTAGCCTCTGGCTAACATCCAAAAGAAAGAAACAGAGGAGAGGAGAAATGAAAAGTTATACTGTTCTTAGTCCACTTTTTTTTTTTTTTTTTTTTTTTAGAAAATTTGATAGTTCTAACAAAACCTTATGGAGAAATTCTGGGAAGAAAAAGTACATTATCAAATAAAGGGATGATTATTTCTCCTATTTCTTTAGCATTGCTTAAAGTGGTTCAGTCTTCTGAAGGGACGGTCCCTTGACCAGGTGATTAATCTACCCACCTTGACTAACACAAAATGGAGGAGTCAGTGGTACAGTTGGAAGTTTCTGTGTCCCGCCCTGCTGATCTCGATGCCATTAATACCAAATAATCACACAAAGGCTTATATTAATTACAAACTGTTCGGCTTATGGTTCAGACTTATTGCTTTCTAACTATTATACTTTAACTTTACCCATATTTCTACTTATGTTTAGCCATGTGTCTTGGTACCTTTTTGCTCAGTGCAGCATTCTCATCTTCTTTCTGCATCTCCTGGTGTTCGCCTCTCTGCTTTTCTGCTTCCCAGAATTCTCCTAGTCTGTTGCCCTGCCTCTATTTCCTGTCTACGTACTTGACAAATCAGTGTTTTATTACACCAATCGAAGTGACAAATATTTGACAATGTACAAGAGCATAGTCCCATAGGATTTCCCCCATACGTTTTTTTTACTTTTTAAAATAAGAACTCCACATCTAATCTCATTGATATAGCTTTTTCTCTCACCATTATTTATAAGAACTTGTAACCAATTCTGTAAGCAAAGACAAACACCCATAATCCACTTGGGGGTAATGTGGGCATAGTTCTCTATAGACTACTTCCTGCAGATTGAGGCACTGGTAATCTTATGGGTATCCTGAGAAAACTGAGGATTATAGTCAAATCATGACTGGAATATTCTTTGAAGCTTGGTCATCTTAGCCAGTTTCCTTGAAGCTGTTCTTGATGCAGAGATCAGAAGAAATTGCAGCAAGGGTGCCCTAAAATGTAGATTATCTGCGCCATTCATTCACATCTGAGGTTTTTGAGTATTCCTTTATTAAACCTGATTTTTCTTAACCAAGAATTAATTCACAACCTCTTATTTTCTGTAGAAATAAAAGAAAATCTCTTTTCCAAAGTAGCTTATCTTCTGACATTAATTTTGAGGTCAAGGTATTTACAAAATATTTAGGTTAGATCAATCCAGCAGCATTTATAATCAAATATCTCTTAGTAGCTCTTACTCTTTCCTCAGCAGTCAAACAATTCAATGACAACAAAACAGAATATCCAGACTCTCTGTATTTTCTATCTTTACATGGCATATATATTTCTGTGAATATATATATTTACATATAGATGAGCCATAAAATGGGCAAGCAATTTCATAGCAAAGATGAGGAAGAGGATCAGGTAGTCCAGAGTATCAGACTTAGCCTCTGGCTACTACATAAAAGAAAGAAACAGAATAGAGGAGAAAGGAAAAGTTATACTGTTCTTAGTCGAACTTCTCAGAAAATTTGGTTCTAACAAAACTTTATGGAGACTTAAAGGTAGTCCTAACAAAACCTTATGAAAAAATTCTGGAAAGAAAAATTACATTATCAAATTAGAGGGATAATTAGATATATATGTTATGTCATTTCTTTTTTAACTATCATGAAAACAGTCATATTTTTTTTAATCTATGTATCCCCTTGTTCAGGCTCCCTTCCCTCTCTCCCCACTCCAAATCACTTACTCTTCTCTCCATCAGTTTATCTCCTCCCCAGGAAGGTAATGAGTTCCCAAGGTCCCAAGGTGGCTTAGTTCAACATCCACTCTAGGCAGATCTGCTTTCCTCACCCCAACATCAAGACTGGGTCAGGTGTTTCTCTGGCGGGAATGGGCTCCAAGGTGCCTGTCCAAGGTGTTTCAGACCACAAACTGTTCAGTGGTTGTGGTTTGCAGCTTGGACATGCTTAGCTTTTTTTGTTTAAAGTCCACCAATAAGTGAGTACATCTCCTGTTTATCTTTCTGAGTAGGTGAGACCTCGCTCAGGAGGATACTCTCTGAATCCATCCATTTGCCTGCAAATTTTAGGATATCAATTTTTCTCACTGCTGAGTAGTACTCTATTGTGTAGATATACCACCGTTTGTTAATCCAGTCTTCAGTTGAGGGGCATCTAGGTTGTTTCCAGGTTCTTGCTATTACAAATAATATTGCTATGAATATAGTTGAGCTAATGCCTTTGGACAATGAATGTGCATCTTTAGAGTATATGCTCAGTAGTGAGTGGTATTGCTAGGTCTTTGGGGAGATTGATTCCCAGTTTTCTGAGAAACCACCATACTACATTCTAGATTGGCTGAACCAGCTTATACTCCCAGCAACAGTGAAAGAGTGTTCCCCTTGCTCCTCATCCTCTTCAGGATAGGCTGTCATCTGTGTCTTTTATCTTAGCAATTCTAACAGGTGTAAGATGGTATCTCAAATTTGTTTTGATTTTCATTTCTCTGATGACTAAAGATGTTGAGCACTTTTTCAAATGCTTTTTAGCCATTTGTAATTCTTCTGCTGAGAATTCCCTTTTAGTTCTGAGCCCCATTTTTTGATTGGGTTATTCAAGGCTTTGGGCTCTAGTTTCTTAAGCTCTCTGTATATTTTAGAGATCAGTCCTCTGTCACATGTAGGGTTGGTGAAAATCTTTTCCCATTCTATAGGCTGTCGTTTTGTCTTATTGACAGTGTTCTTGGCTTTACAGAAGTTTCTCAATTTCAGGAGGCCCCACTTATTGATTGTTGTTCTTAGTGTCTGTGCTACTGATGTTATATTTAGAAAGTGGTCACTTGTGCCAATGCTTTGGAGGGTATTTCCTACTTTCTTTTCTATCAGGTGCAGTGTGACTGGATTTAGGTTGAGGTCTTTGATCCACTTGGAGTTGAGTTTTATGCAGGGTGATGTAGGCTTGGATCTATTTGCATTTTTCTGCACACTACCATCCAGCTATGCCAACATCATTTAATAAAGATACTATCTTTTTTCCACTGAGTATTTTGGGCCTCTTTGTCAAAGATCAGGTGTTTGTAGGTTTTTGGGTTTATGTCGTGATCTTCAATTTGATTCCGTTTATCCACAAGTCTGTTTTTGTGCCAGTACCAGGCTGTTTTTATTACTGTAGCTCTATAGTATAACTTGAAGTCAGAGATGGTGATGCCTAATGCTAAGTAGAGTAAATGGAGTGGTGCTCTCAGGTAGAGATTGCAATTTATGGGTGGAAAAAGCCTAAAAAATTAACTCTTCCTAAGATCAACAACAAATCAAAGCTTATGCAAATATACTTCCAGCAAAGGCTCATTTTCCATTTCAAACAGACAACAGAAATTGGCAGCATTGGCCACATGGTTCTGTATTTAGAGTCATGGAAGATACAGGAGTAAAGGATTGTAAAATCTTCCTTCACATATGAAGAAAGTTGCTGATGTCAGGTGTTTGTTAGGGGCATCCCTGTATGGAGACTCAGAAAGGCCAATGTGTAAATATGTTAAAATAAATACTGGATTAGTTTGGATATCCCAAGATGTTTGGATGTCTTACAGGGACAGCTACACATAGGGAGTAAAACCAGTCCCAAAGAGAAAAGTGTGTTGCAGTCAGCAAAGCTGAGAGGAGTAGATCTGAAAAGCCATCTGTATCCTTTGACAATAGACATGTAGAGCTTTGAAGTTTGCGCTGCTGAGTTTTGGTCTTGCTCTGGTTTACTGTTTCCTCACTATCATCTTTTGTCTCCTTTTTGTTATGTTAATGTATTTTCTGTGCTACTGTGAGGTGGAAAAATATAATTTTCTTTTTGATTTTTACATGTGATTACAGTTAAAAGATTGCTTAAAATCTCAGAAGAGACTTTGGACTTTTAAACTATTTTGAGACTGTGAAAGACTATGAGGACATTTGAGGTTGAATCAAATGTTTTTGATTATTGTTTTTGTTTAGTTTTAGATTTTTAAATTTTTTAAATTTTATTTATTTATTAGTAATGTAATATGGTTATAAACATATGGAGTCTAGAGAGTGAAATATGGATAGCTTGAATGAGAATGGCACCAAAGGCATACTTATTTGAATGTTTGGTCCCTAGTTGGTAGAATTACTTGTTGAAAGATTAAGAGGTGTAGCCTTGTTGAATGAAGCCCTGTAATCACTGATGACTCATAGGAAAGCTTCCATCCTAGTCACTCAAATCTTTGGGGAGTTTGTTTTGTTTTATGTAGTTTTTAATTCCTTTTTAAAATCTCCCCCATAGTAAAGATCTTCACAATTTCTTCTTGCTGGAGATTCTCACTTGTGAGTTAGCTTCACTTCCCACTAAGGTTATCATCTAATTAATGACTAGATGAAGAAAATAAACTTCAACGCAGAACACATAGAGAAACAGAAAAAGCTAAAGAATATGAGCAGAGGAGACTGTATGGCAGACGGAGACCTCATGGCAACTCAACTGCAAAGGAAATGATTAATTAAAGGATTGTAGCAGTTGAGATGTCCTACCATGATTTCAGTGAAGGTAGGTAACTTGAGTTTGAGTCCAAAATACCTAAACTATTGAGTTAAGAGTGGGTAAGACATTTTCAAAAATTTGTATGTCACATACAGAAGGCTCTATTTAAAAAAAATACAATCAAAAAATGCTTAAGCTCAATGCAGCAGAGTTACAGAGAATATTCTTTCTCCAGTAGATAGAAACAATAAAGTACAAACAGTGTATTTTTGAAGATGATGAAAACATTTGCTGTAGAAAGTCACAGCTGCCCATATATAAAAATATCTAAATTTCATTTTACTTAGAAGTTGCCATTTTATATAATGGTTGTTTTATGCTGATTTCACTTTGATTTGAACTTTTGTTGATGTTTTTTCTTTTTAGCCTAGTAGAGAACCAAGTCCTTATAGGCAAAGAATAGGGTGAAATTTTCATTTGTTCTTCAGTCTGGTTCTACAAAACAATGCTGGTTCTTCACCAAAAAGGGCTGTAATTCCCAGTTGAATGTTGAGAAGAAAGAGTGAGAAAATGTAGCTCATTGTTTCTTGGACATTCTAAATCAGCATGCATTCCTTTATCTCATAGCATCATGTTGAATATATTATGATTCTTCTGGTCTGAAACTTGGAAGGAAGAAAAGTTACTGATACTGCAAGGGAGAAACAGAGAGTTTATAGTTACAATAAAGAAATGAATTTGAATTAACTAAGAATAGCATCAAAATATGAACTATGAAAAATCTTCTTTTAGAACAGTATCTGTAATTCTCTTAATCATTCATGCACAGACTGAACAGAAATGGATTGAAAAGCAAGGTGGAAGTAATGATAGAGGCTGGAGAGATAGCCTACCAGGTAACAGTGTTGGCTGCTTATGCAGAGGACATATGCTCAGTTACCAGCATCCACACTAAGTGGCCCAGTACTGCTTGTGGCTCCAATTTTAGGGGTTCCTATACTCTCTGCTGGCCTCCAAGGACACTTGTACTCAAATGAGACATGCACACAGACACACATGCTAAATAAATAAATAAATATAAAAATAGAAACAAAATTGTCTTTGAGGAGATAGAGATGGGGAGAAGATAGAGTAACTGGGAGGAGTGTGAGGGGGAAGGGAGTATGAACAAGGGGATAAATGGATAAAAATATTACTTTATTCATAAGGAAAAAAAGTGATTGTAACCCCTGGTGGGCACAATTCAGGACACACATCATTATCTTGGAAAATGTCTAGGACTTCAAGTAAAATGTCAGTTGCCTTGTTATCTGAAGCTATTTGTGTGTGTGTGTGTGTGTGTGTGTGTGTGTGTGTGTGAATGGTAATAAAAATCCTTAAACATAAAAGGAAAGCAACAATAAGAGTAAAACTAAACCAGAAATAATCCTCTTAATCACACCTGATGAACCAGCTCCATACTGGAAAGAAACTGTGTAAAATAATGTCTGAATGAACAGTCCTTCAGACATCTCACTTCTCTTTATGTAAACTACATGGGAATGTAATTATAAATAATTCTAATCCTCAGTAGGTGCTCAGTTTAGTGTTGTTGGTCAAGAAAGTTTGTGTAAAACTGACAAAGGTGATGTCTAGACCTGTCTGTGCTGGCTCAGAGTTTGCATCAGTGAAGGGATTTTTCTATCTTATTGATTCTCAACAAATTGATTTTACTCTTAAGGCTTTTTTATAATCTCAGAATAGTGATTTCAGACTCTGTTGCACACATACACATCTCTCTCTCTCTCTCTCTCTATATATATATATATATATATATATATCCAGTTATATTTTTCTGAGGAAAAATTATTTCTAATAATCTTCCAGACTTATTTTTATTACACTCTTTAAAATAAAGTTACATAGCTAAATTTAAAATTTAACTGAAATAGTAAAATTATAACTCCTGGTTGATAATAATTACTTGTTTTCTGAAGCTGAGTTGCCTTCCTTATGCAATGTACCTTTTAATACTAAATAAAACTGTATCTCTATTAATGCAGTAGAAGGCAAAAAAAATTGATGGGACATAACCAAATTCTATGTGCCATAAGGAGATCCATAAATGTCAGTGTAAGCAATCATTAACTATTATTACATTTACATATTAGAAGTCAACATATACATTACAAAAGTGAGACAATCAATAAACATCCTGGTTGTATATAAGTAAGTAACATATTTTTTTCTTAGTAGATGAGCAGTCCCTGGCAGATAGTCTAAGCAAAAATATTTTGTTCAAGTGTAAATAAATGAAGATTAGTCAGAATGCCTAGGTAAGGTGTTAACCTGAAAGTTTTGTTAGAGAACCACACCCAGGAAAAAAGGGAATGAACCTGATGAATAACAGAAACATCATGCAAAAAGATTGTTAAGTAAAAGTACGGGGACAAAAATAAAAATTAAATTAAATAATTTAGTTAATATAAATTGAATAAATCAGCAACACAATAAAGTTGTATGGACTAAACTCTTCAGTTAAAGGAAAAATGTTAGAAGAAAGGACTTCTATGCTGTATTATCTAAAAGTAATTGAAACATACTTTAAAAATAATCAAGAATAAACTTGTACTATTTAGATATCAGTTTAAAGAACATTGGTGGAAAACATTAATAAAACTTATTTTAAACACAAAAAGCATTATTAGTAGTGAAGATAATAACCATGCAATGATACTAGGGTAATATCATCCCTTTTCTGGGGAAATATAAGCAGGTATAGACTCATAGCAGATATAACACCAATAACAGACCAACGTAATGAGTCTGTTAAAATCTAAAGTATCAAACAATTGAGTTTATTGAAGTTACTTAGCGGAGTACACATGAGGAGCTGCTTGTAGGAGCACTAATGAGTCAAAGGTAGCTACAGCACTCAAACCTACTCCAGTGTGGATAAGAAGTGACTGACAAGCTCCATTCTTGGAGTTACCTGCACACTTTTCAGGTAGCTTTCCAGAGCCTTGTTTCCCCAATAATTACTGCTTATATAACCTTATGAATCTTGTACATTTTAGTAACTTCCTGAGACTTCTGCAACTTTAGCTAGCTTCTGTCCAGGCTACACTGCTTCATCCGGAGGAAACTACTTAGCAACATCCCCCAACTGAAAAATGAAATAATTACCTATAAGAAAGTGACTTTTGTTCTTATAAGCATAAATTATAATAAATAACTTTTGAAACATGTAATATGATAGAGCTCAATAATAAAACAAGGCTACATAAAGCCACCACTCAGTTTAAGTAACATTCGCCAAAAAGGAAATTAACAAATACACTTTAAGAAGGAAATGTTAGTATACCTTACCTCTTCCATGATTTAAAAATTTGCTTGTGGTGTGTGTATGTGTTTGTGTGTGTGTGTGTGTGTGTGTGTGTGTGTGTGTGTGTGTGTGTGTGAACATGTGTCTGCATGTTCATAGAATTCAGAAAAAAATATGTCAGTTACCTTGGAACTAGAGTTGCATGTGGCTGTGAGCTGCCCATCATGTATGCTGGGAAACAAAATCTGGTTCTCTGAAGAACAGCAATCACTCTCAATACCCAAGCCACCCTTTTAGCCTAATTTTCATCATGTTTTTTCTAGATAAAAATTATGAGCAAGAATTTGAAACAAAATTGAAAAACCACAATTAGGGAAATAGACAATAATACTACCCTGTACATTTAACCTTTTTCCTCTCTTTATTTTCCCATAAACCAAATCCAGATTTTTAAATTCTTGAGCCTACTTATACTACCACATACAATAGATAATTTCACCCCTTTGCTTGGTAAAAAGGACTTTCTATATTCCAAATGCACAGAATATCACACCATATATCAACATCTATTTTTCTGTAGGTATTTTTAATCTCATATTTGGACTCTATTTTAAGTTGTTTGATGATAGAAAATTGTGGTGATGTGTTATATATTTAATAAAATCATTTTAGAATATCAAAGAATAGATCTATCCAAGTCAATCCAGGAGAATCAGAGAGTGGTAACTCACATCTTTAATTCCAACACAGGATGGGGAGGGGAGGAAACAGGGATTGTTCTTTGTATTACTTCAACTTTCACTCATTAATTTTTAAGACACAGTCTTGTTATAGAGTCAAAACTGTTCTTGAATTTCTAAAAACTCTTGCACAATCACATCTAGCCTAATGTTTTAATTCAAACTGGAGACATTTAAATTTTAAACATTATTTAATTTCTTTAAAGATTAAGTAAATTTATTGTTTACATTATATTAAAATATAAGATGCTTACTCTTACAAGAACCCAGATATATTAAGAAAACTTTAAAATTTTCTTTTCTAGAGATAATCTTGGATAATCTTTATTCATTGAATCAATTATCTGTCTACCATCTATCTATCTTAATATATTTGCCAATATAAGTTTTGTTTCTAGAGGGAATAGAGGCATATATTTTGACTGTTGAATTAATTGTACGTATTACTTAGAGACTTTGGTATGTGTGAAAGAAGATAGAATTGCTT
Organism: Sigmodon hispidus; assembly: GCA_004025045.1. Classification (NCBI taxonomy): domain Eukaryota; kingdom Metazoa; phylum Chordata; class Mammalia; order Rodentia; family Cricetidae; genus Sigmodon; species Sigmodon hispidus. The sequence goes on along the minus strand of PVIH01009632.1, from coordinate 16,044 downwards.
CCCAGATTAATAAATACATCTTTAGCAACTAGTGAAGTGCAAGTTAAAACAACTTGAAAGCTTTAAAATGAAATCCTCTTGATCAAGATTCACCCTTGATCCAGGTTTTGGCAGGATTTTTATTCAGCATAATTCTATTTTTCTTTTCTTTTCTACTAACAGGGAGTTCGAGAATCTCTTTGTTTTTTTCTTTAGTCATCTTTTTTTTTCCTTCTTTATTTTGTATTTATCAAAAAAACAGTAAAATGAATTTAAAATGAGGAAAAGTTAACAATAACTATAAAGAGGATAAAAATCATAAGCATGACTTATCAAGGGTGATAATGCAAATAAGATTGCTACACATATATTTACTTTGTGTTCAGCTTTCCCTCTGAATTTTTTTCCATCCCTGTATATCCTTATTCAAGGTCCCTTCCCCCTCCCACCACATCAGGTCATTTTTCTTCTCCACAACTCCCCATCCCCTCTCTGGGCAGGGAGCAGACAATCCTATGGTCCCACTGACCCAATAATGTTTGGATCAGTCTCCACTCCTGACCAAATGCAGTTTTGTCCATCCTCCCTCAAGAGTGAGTCAGGTGTTCTTATAGTTGGAGTGGGTTCTGAAGGATCAGTCCAGGGTGTTTCTGATCCCAAGCTGTTCAGTGGTTGTGGTATTGCAGCTTGGGCATGCTTGGCTTTTTTTTCTTGTTTGTTTGTTTAGAGACCACTAATGAGTGAGTACATCCCCTGCTTATTTTTCTGAGATTGTGATACCTCACTCAGGAGGATATTCTCCAAATCCATCCATTTGCCTGCAAATTTTAGGATATCATTTTTCTTACTGCTGAGTAGTACTCCATTGTGTAGATGTACCACAGTTTGTTAATCCATTCTTCAATTGTTGAGGGACATCTAGGTTGTTTCCAGGTTCTTGCTATTACGAATAATGCTGCTATGAACATAGTTGAGCTAATGCCTTTGAAGTGTGAATGTGCCTCTTTAGGGTATACACCCAGAAGTGGTATTGCTGGGTCCTTGGGGAGATTGATTCTCAATTTTCTGAGAAACCTCCATATTGCATTCCAAAGTGGCTGAAGAGAATCTCTTTTAAAAGCTTTAAAATTTGTTTTAACTTGCATTTCACTAATTGCTAAAGATGTTAAACATCTTGAAAGTGTTTCTTAACTATTTTTATTTTCTCTCTTAAGGACTCTTTGTTTAGATCCTTAACCCATCTTAAAATTTATTGTATATTTTGTACTATAATATAATTACATCATCACTCTATTTTATTTCTGCTCTTCAAACCCTTCTATATATCCTTCTATGGTCTCTTTCAAATTCATGGCCCTTTTCCCCACTAATTCTTGTTACATACATACATGCATATGCATTTGTATATATGCCTACATACATAAATATGGCACGTTCAGTCTGTATGTTACTTCTAGGTATGTTTTTATAAAGATGATCACACGAACATCCTCTTGGATGTCCACAATCTTACATAAAGAACTAAGAACAAATAAAGAAATAGTTTTCTCAGTTGGTTAATATGATTCTTTATTGTTTTGGCTGAAAACATGTACAGCCCCACCCAGCACCATTATGATGAATAAATATATGATGGAGAAATGGGAGAGAGAGGGGCAGAGCAGTTCATGAACAGTGGAAAGAGTCAGAACTGAAGAAGTGAAGGCAGGGAGATACAGACTGATGTGGGTGGCTTGTTTGCCTTACCCAGGGCCAGGCTGATATCCAGGCTGGGCTCCTGTCAAGGGCTATGTCTGGGTCCATGGTCCTACTGTATCCTGGATCACTGTTGGCATTCATGACCCAGCAAAGGTCACAAGAATGTGGTCTGGACCACCACCTGTGACCTTTTTGGTGTCTGAGGACCATGCCACTGCTGGCGCCATGCTGATCTGAGTGGCCTGTGCTGCCTCCCAGGGCCATGATGACATCCAGGCCTGAGCTTCTGCCAAGGGCCATACATGGGTCAATGGCCTGACAGAAGCCAGGGTCTATGTTGATGTCTGTACCCATGTTACTACCAAAAACCTCAAAGAAGCCTCAAGGGTCCAGGGTTTGTAGCTCTGCAGCAGTCAGGGTCCTGATATCCTTGACCCCTGTTACCACTGAAGGTTCAGGGTCTGGTTAGTCACCTGAGGAGACCATGTTAGTGTCTCAGGGCCCTCCATACTGATCTGGGTGGCATGTACTGCCACTGGATTCTGCTGCTGCTGGGATCTGTGCTAATGTCTGTTGCCCATGATTCCACAGGGGGCCATAGGAACTATGTATGTTGAAGTCAGAGGGCTTTGCTGAGCTGAATCCTGCCCTTCACTGTTCCTAGGATAGCAGGTCCTGACCCTCTCTGGATGCTGCAGTAGCAGAGCTGGTCCTGTCTCTCATGGGAGAGTTACCCCTCCACTATACTAAGGAGAGATGGCCCCATCCTTCACCACAGGCATGGAAGAGCTTGCCCAGGTGGCATGATTATAGCAGAACTACCTTCACCCTCAACTGAAGAGAGCGGTCCCAGCAGACTGGAATGACCAGCTCAGCTACCACCCAGACCCACATCCTGGGCTTTGGGTTGGCCTACTTTAATATCTACCCCATCGATGACCTGCTGAAGTACATGGAGGGACTGATCCTGTGAAATCACAGGATCTCCCTGAATCAGTGTAGTATCAGGTAATAAAAGAGGAGTTTCAGTGAGGGTCCAGTGATGATGGTGTGAGAGGCCAGAGGCCTCAAACCAGACCAATACATCATTGCAATGAACATTTGCAGTTGGGGCTTATTGGACAAAAGGGTGTGATATACTACAGCTCCCAATGCCACTAAGGAGAGATATTGAAGAGACAGGAAAGATGGAGTATCAAGGTAGGTTTTCTGTTTGTTTTGTTTTTAATTAATTTGGGGAATGGGTTCTTTTGGGGGACAATGCAGGAGTGAGGGATGTATACAAAGGATCTGGGAAGTAAATGAGATTGGGGTACATAACAGAAATTTCCAAAGTATCAATACTTACATTTTTTAAAAAAGAATAGTTTTTATGCCCTATTATTCATTTATTATTTTTTATGACAAGTTTTCCATATTTAACTGTTTGTAGTGTGTTATTTTTCTTTTGGAATAATTGCATTTCTATTTATAATTTTCAGCAGTGTTGGGGGACTGTGCTTCATTATATTGTGTCTTTTTCCTAGCATTTTTATAATTTTGTTCTTTATAGAAGTTATTTTTTTCCTATATATTAGCAATGACAGAACCTATACTCATAAAGTCTCACCAACATGACTGTCAAACATGCTGAACACAGACAACACCAACAGACATAAAAATGGATGAGGAACGTCTAAGAACCCTCACTCTTATGCAAAGAGTTACAGGCAACTAAGGAACGCTGGGAGTGGGAGAAACAGACTTTCTCAGGGAAGGGCACACCAGCTGATTATTCAACTCTGTAAACATAAATATAAGTAACATTATATAGAGTGAGCAGGTTATATTTAGGAATATATATGTATGTACATATGCATATATTCAATGGCCCATTTTAACTGGGTCTTGTGTTTCTTTTACATTTTTTTTGCATTCTTTGTGTTTTTCTGTATAGGATGTATAGAGGAAAAAACCTCTTACCCACTCTGTGGGTTTCTTTTTCATTTAGTTGACTGTTTCCTTATTGTACAGAAAGGATGTTTTATTTTTTGAGGTCCTAGATATCAGTTCTTGGCCTTAATTCCTCAGCAAATAAAGTCCAGAATCCTGTTCAGAAAGTCATTTCCTAAATCTATATCATATTCAGTGCTTCCTATATGTTCTTCTATCATTGTTAGTAATTTGGGATTCAGATCAGCTCTTTAAATCACTTGGATTTCATTTTTGAGCAGAGTAATAGTCACAGGTCTAATTTTATTCTTCTGCATGTGGGCATCCTGTTTCTCAGCACCATTTGTTGAAAATGCTATCATTTATCATGTGTGTGTATGTGTGTATCTTTGTCAAATATCAAATGGCTGTAGTTCTGAATACTCTTATTTGGGTCTTCTCTTTTGTCCCATTGGTATGCATGTCTGTGTGCCAGTGTCATATTGTTTTCATTACTATTACTCTGTAATATATGTTAATAGCAGTTTTCCTAGTATGCTTTTATTCTTTCTCAGAGTTGCTTTTGCTATCTCATATCTTTTTGGCTTCATATGTACTTTAGGATATTTTTCTAATTTCTATAAATGATGTTGGATTGCTTTGAATGTGCTCATTGCTGTGGATAGCATGGTCATTTTGCAATATTATTTCTATTGATCTATGAGCATGGGATCTCTTTTCATTTTCTAGTGTCTTTCTCAGTGTCTTTCTTTAGAGATTGGAAATATCCTTTATAAAGGTCTTTCTCCCCCTTGATTAGGTTTATTCTGAGATATATTGTTGTGTTTGATGCTATTATAAATAGTGGTGTGTCCTTCATCTCTTTCTCAATATGTTTGTGGTTATGTAAAAAGGTACAGATAAGTTGATTTTGTACCCTACCACTTTTCTGAAAATCATTACTTGTTTCTAAATGTTTTCCAATAGAAATTTTGGAATCTTTTAGATATAGTATTATGTCATCATGTTTAATATCATACTCTCTACAAATAGGGACAATTTGATTTTACCTTTGACTATCTGTGTATCCAGTTTCATTCTGTTCCCTCACTTCTCCATATAGATCTTTCAACACTGCGTTGAGAAGGATAGTCAGCAGCCTTGCCTAGTTTCTGATTTTAATGCATTTAGGATGATGTTGTCTGTGGGTTTGCTATATGTTACATTTATTATATTAAGGTATGTTTCTTTCAGTCCCATTCTTTTTAGGCCCAAAACATTCTTATGTACTGTCAGTGGGTATGCAAATTACTAGAGCTACTCTGGAAACAAGTGTTGACTTTTCAGTCAACCTGTTCAGATCTTGTCACTTGGACCTGGGATCAGGGACCTGAAAGAATAGGACTGACTACTTTCTAATGCTGTAGACAATCTTACTTCAGTTTCAGTGTACTTTTATATATTAATGAAACAAAGAAAGCAGTTATCTAAGAAGGGTTGTTTGAGTTTAGAAAAACATGATATGAAAAATATGTAAATAAATATCAGTATGAACTCACTAAATATTAACAGAGCAGAAATTTCCTAGAGGAGAACAATTTAAGTACAATTGTCCAGTTTGCACTATAGATTAAAGCATAAAAGCCAGGCAGAAGGCCATATACTGAATCAGGGTACACAGACTAGATTAGATTCTATAGCTATGTTCTGACATCCAATAAGAATAAACATATTTTATAAGTTAAATGTAAAGGTTTTTTTAATGGGAGGCACAAAATCAAGTCCAAGAACAATCCAGGGAACAAAATGCACTCAAGGTAATAGGCATTATACCTATTTTTTGGAGCGTCTCTTACAGTTCTCCAAGGCATCATTCCTTTGTGTTCTGATAAACAGTACAAAGAATCCTCAATTACCAAAAATAAATCTACCATATGAACCAGGTACACGCTCTTTGATGTATGTCCAAAGGGCACAGCATCCCACTCCATAGACAGTTGTTCACAGTGTTCATTGCTGCCTTCTTTACAACAGACAGGAAAAAAAAAACAACTTAAATGTCCTTCAATGTAAGAATAGGTGATAAAAATATGGTACAATTACATTATAGTATACTATTTAGCCATAAAAAAAATTGTGAAATTTTCAGCCAAAAGGATAGACCTGAAATAGGTTATACGGAGTGAGGTAACCCAAACTGAATGTTCTCTTTCATCTGTGACTTATAGCTCCAAATCCTCACATGTGAGTATACAATGGAGAAATTACAGCAACCAGAAACAAATAGAGGGAGTATATGTGAAGCAGTGGAAGTAGCATGATGCAGATTATACGATGTGAGAAGGGAAGGGAGTACCAGCTATGGGGAAAGGAGGAGAATCAACATAGAAGGAGAAGAGATGGGACAAGATATACAAAAGATGTTTGATAAAGTTTTAAATTACACACTTGAGGTAACAATGCTCCCCACAAGCACCATAGTAAGAAATTTCTTTTTGAATTGTTTGTCAGAGCAGTATAAGAAATTCGCAGAATAAAATTAACTATTGATAGATCCTGTGATTGCCTCTCAGAGGTTAATGATAAGCATTTGTAAGACACTACACGTTTAGGACACAAGACTCAAATAATTGAGCTGAATCTGACCCAAAAGTCTCTTTTCTGCAGTCTAGCTTCCATAGTACCAGAAAATGCTATGCAAATGGGCAAGTAAGGAAAGCAATTAATAGTCCTACTCAATTGTGACACCAATGTGTCACAAGAATGACAAGCATGTCAAGATATACATAAAAGTGGAATAAGTCGATCTCACATGTTATATAATATTTGCTTAACTATGCAAAAATGTGTTTCATTTGTTTATCTATGTAAAGATTTTTGCACTTGTTTATGTTGCAAAGTATTTAACAATGAAAAGATGTGCTGCATTTGTTTATGTTGAGAATATTGTTTAATTAAGATGTTTTGCATTTGTTTAATTATGTAGCGATGTGTTGCTGTTTCACCTTGCCTGCCTAAGGCACAAGATTGGCCTTATAAAAAGCTGAGTGTTCAATAGCAAGGGAGGAGGTATAGGTGGGACTTCTGGGCAGGAAGAATAAGCAGAAAGAGAAATTTAGGCTTAGAGTGACAGAGAAAAAGAAACACTAAGGGCCAGCCGGATAAGGTGGTAGCAGCAAAGTAAGACATATAGATTGAAAGAAAGAAAAATCCCTGAGGCAAAATATAGATGAATAGAAGCAGGCAAAATTAACTTAAAAGAGTTAGTGGGACAAACCTAAACTAAGGTTAAGTATTTAGGATTAAAAATAATCCTGTATCTTTATTTGGGAGCTAGTTGGCAGCCCAAAGATAATTCTCACCACACTGACGTGTAGGTGGCAGCCAACAGCTGTCTCTAAGTGGACATATGACCTATGTTTTTAGAAAAAACAATCATGTCTGGTACTGGACAAAAAAATCAGATTTAAAAAACAAATACCATTTCTCTTTGTAGAATATTGGTAGTTTTCACAACTGATAAAAGGTCTATTATTGGCTATGAACTTCGTACTGGATGCTTATGGAGAAAGGTCAAGGGCAGGGCACTTTGTGAAACTTCTAATCTATTCCAGGTAAGGAAAATATCCAGTTACAGCCTTTTTTTTCCTTAGGTTAAAAAAAAAGCCACTGATTTCAGCATCATCTCTCCTCTAATTGTTAAGAGGGATCACAATTTCTATAGAGTTTTAGCTGAACATAATTTTAAAACTATTTTCATGATATTCCCTATATAGTTAGCTGGAGATAGTAAGGTCATTAACATTAGAAAATAATCTACTCCCACCATTTTGCTAGGCAAGAATAATTTTGTGGTATCTTCTAAATCCTATCCTTATACCCACAGATAGGTGTAAAATCTACCACCCATAATCAAAGAAGCTTCTCTGTAGCAAATGGAGACCATCACAGAAAACACATCAGGAAACAACATCAATTTACCATGTAGATTCCGGCTCCTGTGGGTACATTTATATCAGATCACCTGTATCTATGCTTGGGGAAAATTCCAGAAGAGTGGGCAGAAAGGTTGTAAAAGCCAGAATACCTGGGAATCTGCTTTGAAATATCACACATTGGAAATGACTGCATAACTAAGACCAGAATAATGACAATACTAATCGATAAACTGATGTGGAAGGAGGAAAGCTTCATGAGTCCTATCCCTGGACAAAGCACTACAGAAATTAATAATTTCTAAGAGAGGAAAACTTAACTTCTCCTAAGGATAAGCCCTCTTACTGGTTTTCCAATGTGGTGCATAAACTTTAAAATCACATATACACAAAATATATTTTTAAAAAAACTTTAAAAGCTAATTGTTTATCAGCTTGTTAAGAGACTACTATAATTTCATTCTCATATACAATATGTTAAACTACACACTTCTTGGTACTATATTACTTTGCATTTTTGTTAATAAAAAATTGTATAGTATACACACAAAGACACACTCACACATACACATACACACACTACACACTCACACACACTTATTAAGTCATGTTGCTTTGGTCTGCAGTTCTCTTTTGCTAGAAGTTTAAAGATTCTTCAGAAGATACTGATCTAATTTATATGCTGTTGTCTTTAAGGTACCTGCTTATAATTCTTGTTTCTCCTCCTTCTCTGTACTTCTCTTTCCTCAGAAACACTTCTAAGAATATGCTTTCATATCTGAGGTGAGTTGATTGACCAGCAAAAATCATCTTTGAACTGGATTAACAGAGTCTCTTTCTCAAATGTCCCTTTTGTCCTGGGGCTGTGGATATATACTTTCTTTCTCGGGGAAGTCAAATGCCTCCACAAAAAAGGGAGTGGGGGGGAAGTCACTTCATTACCTCAGACAGTTCTCTTTGCTCTCCCCAAAGCCTGCTGATATGGCACAATTCATGTGGGATTTATAGTCTAGCAATGAAAGTGTACAGCATAAAACCCACCTGCAGAGATCCCACGGTCTGGAGTGCCAGTGTTCAGCAACCATTCGCTTAGTGTCACGCTGCTCTTTTGAAAAGTATGGACTGTTTCTGAGAGTCTCACTTGAGAGAATGCAAGCCTCAAGTGTGGCAGCCCAAATGACAGGGCTCCCACCGTTCTCTGCGCTGGGTTTTTGTTCTGCCTTTTTGAACACTTCCACAGTGCTTGACTCTCGTTCCCCTGCCTGCACCCTAACCCTTTCATATTTTATAAGAGGGCCTTTCTCACATTGCTGATGTTAATGAGCTTCAAGCTGACTTTTAAAATATAAAGAAGAAAAAAATTCAGAAAAGAAATCTTTCTTGTCAGCCAATATACATCTAACAGACTTTCCCACAGAGAAAGAAGTGAGTCTAGAAATTGTGGGATGGCTGATTTGGAGGTAACTATCTGCTTTTATTAAAATGCTACCTTGACCATAGTCTGATGTTTTTGAGGGTCAGTCCATAAATACTTTCCAGCTTGCTAGTTGTGGGGACAAAATTAAAATCTTGATGGCAGCTCCAGACAATCCTCACATCTTTTTTCCCATGCCCTCTTGCCTCACTGGCTTGAGACAAAGACTTGGGCTACACACATTTAGTTCAGCAGATATTGTCTGCCTCTTCTCTCTGAAGAAAGACAGGGCTTTTATCTTTTGCTCCTGTTAAAAAATAAAAATAAAGCCCTCAGAAAATTTCAAGAACAGGATACTTTGAACGTGCTTGCATATTTCAGCCCACATAAGAACGAGCTTAAAATGTCAGATGACAGCTGTATTTGAACAAATTTTAATTTCTTCATAAGCAGATTTCAAATCTTCAGTCATATTCTACCAAGAATAGCTTGTGCTTTGTAGTGGGATTATGTTCTGGTACATTGTAAATATTTGTTCCTCCTACTGGTTTAGGAAAAATGGTGATTGGCCAGAAGGAAGAAAGGAAGTGTCGGCAGGGTTACCAGACTAAGAGAACTCTGGAAACAGGAAGAGCAGAGAGACACCAACAGAGACACCAGCAGATGCAGAGAAAGAAGTTGAAATGCTGCTCTGAGAAAAGGTACTGAGCCACTTGGCTAATTATGGGTTAGTTTAAGAATTAGGAGTTAGCAAGTTATATGCCTGAGCCATAGGGTGATCAGCATAAAATTAATATAAGCCTTTGTGTTAATAATTGGGGCTAAGCAGCAGCAGGGCTGCAAGTGGATCCACACCTCAGGGCAAGGCAAGAAAGTCTAGGCCAGAAACTTCTTATTTCAGTGCTTGGAATATTTCTTTGTATTTAGTCAAATAAGTAATTTTTATGTTTTTTTTAATTATTTAATATTTATACATGCATACAATGTGTTTCGATCAAAACCATTCCATTTTCTACCCTCCAATTCCAAAGACCATTGCCTTAGCACATTATTCATGTGCTTTAAAAATTCACTGATATATAGTTTAACAATAAATCATATATTTTGCGTGTGTAATTTGACAAGTTTATTGAACATATGCCATTGTACAGTCATCACCATGGCTCCATTTCAGAAGATTTCTGTTACTACAGAATTTCTTTCTGTTGGTCTGAGTGCCCAGAGAGTCTGCTTTGGTACTGAGACAAGAATCAGCCTACATGAAGGTCAGGGAGATAGGACCCAATAGCTGTACATTCACTCCATTCTTAGCTACATCAGACTTTAATTATAGACATCATGCTTAAGGGGAGGATATGACCTAGACAGTGGTTCATCTGAATGTATGTAATAACCCACCATTTTATAACAAGTTTTTTTTTTTAATATAGGGAATTGTAGCATTCAATTGAATCTTATTTGTGGTTATTCAATACACAAATACATAAATACACAAGTTACTCAAATACACAAGTCAGATGTTCCCAGGATCTAAATAATTTCTTATAAATTAGAATGAGCCCACATAATGTAGCTATATAGAGAACACCAAGAAAATAATTTTAAATATTATGTTTAGCTGAAACTCCTTAGGAATTGTGATCCCTATAACAATTAGAGGAGAGATGTTGTGAAATCAGTGGCTTTTTTTTTTTTAATCTAAGGAATAATAACAGACTGGAACTGTGAATATTTTCCTTACCTAGAATGGGCTAGAAGTTTCACAAAGTGCCCTGTCCTTGACCTTTTTCCATATGTGTTATACAAAGTTGAAAGCCAAGATTAGGCTAAGCTTTTTATCAATTGTGAAAACTACAAACATCCAACAAAGAGAAATGGCATTTGTTTTTTAAGTCTAAATTTTGTCCAAGATTACTTATTTAAAAACAAACAAAAACTTATCACTTTCATGATTATTGTTCTTGGCATTTCACAAAGACCTGACACACATATAAAATTTCTACCCTGTTTTAAGAGATATTTTTAAAGATAGTTTAGTTGATATACTGAGTTGTATTCCCAATTTACCTTTTTTTGTCTGAGAATTAAAATGATGTTGTAAAAAATAAGCAAGTTTTGAAGCAATAAAAATACAAGTTCTAATTTAAAATTTGTTCCGTTCTTATCATGTGACTTGGGACAAATTCATTGCCACTTCCACCCTCCTTTTTTAATAATTGGATTGGAAACTTCTCAGAGGTGTTTTAATAAATAATAGTTCTTGTAAGTAAGTAAAGTTGCCTAGGGCTCAGAGCACAATGAGTTCACAACATCTTAATATTTGAAAGGCCAAGTTGAATTTGGTACAGAAAAAGATTTTTCTGGTACTGTATTTGTTTGTTTGTTTATATGTGTGTGTGAGGTTATGCACATTGAAGGGATGCATTTGTGTGTGTGTGTGTGTGTGTGTGTGTGTGTATGTGTGTACATGAGTGCACATACACAGAGCCCACTTTTGATGGAGTTTCTCAGGAATCATCCATCTTGTTTTTTTTTTTTTTTTTTTTTTTTTTTAGATAAAGACTTTCACTAGAAGCAGGGGCTTGCTAGTTTGGCTAGACTGACTGTCTCTTCAGTGCTGAGATTACAAGTATTTAATACCATGCCCAGAAGAAGAATTCAGGTAGTGTGGTTGAGCTATCAGAACCTAAGTTTGCCTTTACCCTGTGTCAGACTTGAGACCATGACCAAGTTGTTGATGAATCTGTTTCTTATCTCCCTCGTTTTTGTGAAGAAGCAACTTGCTAAAACATTTTATGTCTCTGTGCTCTCTGAGAAAAATAAATAAATTAATGTATGTGCCTCCACATACCACAGATGTCACCCACTACTATAGGCATAGGATTTCTTCCTTATTGTCACTTTGAAGTTTCTAAATCTGAAATGTATACTCAAAACCTTTTAAACAAGTTTTATTACACACCCTGCAAGAGAGAAATAGCAGTTAGGATCTAACAAAGAACTGTAAGTATCAGAGAAAGGGTTCCTCCTAGGAACTGAGCTCTGTCACAAAATCAAGGAAGTATCAGAGTTAATTATTGTAACCTACCTGGTGGTTTAAATCCAGTTTAAATAGTCTGGATATTGAAAAGTCCTTGGTTTTTAATTTGTCTTTGAAAAAGTACTGTCTTAGTTTGAAATATCCCCTGAGCTTTGTGATTCACATCATCAGAAATCTGACCTTTCAGTGGAGGAGAATAACATCTAAGTTGTTTCCTTGACAACAAAAGGTAAGCGGGAAGCTTTGTGCTCTAGTGCTTCAGCTATAAATAATCCATCTTCGGCCAGAGAATAAAATGTGATCTTGGAGAGAAATAAACAGGATTGGTTACAAGAAAAATCTGTGCTGAGATCATTTTAATACAATTTGTTTTTTTTTAGGAGTCAGTTCTAGAGACATTTATTGTACAATTAACCAATAAACTAGTAGGAAAGAATAAATTTAATTTCTAAAAAGAACCATTTATACAGATAAAGGCTGTTGATGTTTTATGTGAGAAATCTTTCTACCTAGCTTCAGATCATTGTGTAGGTGCTTACTGTTGTTTCCCATTTGACTATTCATCCTCTGGTTTCTCTGTAACCTCTAACAAGAAACAAAAGGAAGTTATTCAACAATGCACTTTGATTCTTTGGCCATGACCAGTAATCTTGTGCAGTAAAAAGAAATGAAAAGTAATAAAGAAGAATGCATCTTAAAGCACTGTGGATCTTTTTTGTTGTTGTTGTTTTGTTTTTGGTTTTTTTAAAAAAAAAAAAAAGAAGAAAAAGAGAAAAACTTTTTTCTTTCCCCCTCCCTTTGCCCCTCCCCCTCCCTCTCACCCTCTCTCCCTCCCTCCCTCTCTCTCAAGAGCTGCACTCCTGGATAGGGTTTAAGATTTACAGCTGTGATTATCCCTTGCTTGCTGACGTAAATTAGTCTTCTGGGAAGTCCAAGTTATTTCTCAATAAGCTTTAATAGTCTCTGAGTCAGAGTGGGTGCTGATGATAATGAGTTGTAGAATTTATAGGAAAGTGACAGAGAAATTGAGGCCCGTGTCCATCCAATATCCTTTAAAATTGTGTATAAAATTATTTCCTGAATAGCATTTTTTTTTCTACCAAGGTCTGTCTGCTTCTTAGTAAATAAAATTTACACAGGGAAATTTTCTAGAGTAAGCTTGAGATCAATGAGGTCTTCCTGACAATTCATTCGTTATGGCGGTGGCATCAGTTCTCACAATCATAATTAGGTGAGCAATATCAGGAGGTTCGAAGTTTGTCACTACCTACCCACCCTCCAAGGATTTTGTGTCGGTCTTGAATTTTGGCTGTGGATGATTTCAGGAGGACTTCTCTAGATTAAGACATTTAGGAGACATAACTAAGTGCATTATACTAACTGAATCTCCATTCAGCAAGCCAGCTGACAATAAACATCATAAAAGCATGAGGCAGACATTTAAGATATACTGGTTAGTAATCAATTTGTGAAATTAGTATTGCTTAAGGTATGAGGATATCATTTTGGCAATGGCTGTAATTGCCTACTTTGTGACATGCATAATGAAGTAAGAATAAGCAAAATGATACTATATCTAAGGTTTGCTGTAAAGTATTTTATTTAAAAAGTTGTGTTCTATGATTGTTTCTATGTTTAATGGTTCTTAGTACTTTTCCATTCTCATATATTCTTAGAAGTATTTATCTTCTCAAAATGTTTCTTCCAACATTGATAGTCTGTCTTCTTTAGTAAGACACTGAGTGATGGGATGCCTATCTCCTGGAATTGGATCCTGCTGTTCTCTGGTACTCTCTGGGCTTCATCTTAAGGGCTGTACCTTATATAATGAAAGCAGATTGATCTATCATGTCTGGTCTACTTTTTAAATGTGGATCCATATTTTGGCCTATGATTCTTGGTCTACCTCTTAGGAGCTGTACCTTACATAATAGAATCAGATTGCCTTCTTATGCTTCAGTCTCCTAATTACTTTATCTCTGCCTCCATTTTCCAATAACTTCTGACTGGAATATTCTATATTATGGTTGTCAAAGTCATATTGCCACTTACACAGTCTTCTGAACACATTAGCTGGTGCTACAAAACTGTTTTTACATGCAACCCATGAAGAAAATCAATAGAATGGAGAAAATGTTCATGAAGTCTTCCAAAGGCTTTGCTCAATCAATTTTATTCTACTCCCCAGTGTCTTGCTGGGTAACCTGCTTAGTGCCAACTCTTGGGTTTTTGGTGAATTAGGGAGTCTTTCCAGAATGAAAACCAAGGAAAACAGAGCATAATTCTTGTTTTAGAAATATCCTAGCCTTATCTGAGTATCTCCCTCATCTCCTGAATCTTGATGCCAAGCAACAGGAAAGCAAAGGCTTTCACATTCAACCTTGTGTCTTTATCTTCCTCTTCCTTTAAGCCAAGTTACCTAACACAAAAGGTATTTCTAGAAGAAAATACACTTTAGAAACATATGGAACAATGCCATTTGAGTGGGATTGTCTATCATCTGATGTGTTATCTGTTTTTTTGCCTATTTGCAATTAGAATGTACAATTCAAAAAAGACCACAGATCTCTAAATATATGTTAGTAAATTTGTATACTGCCCTGTCTCAAACCCCAGTGAGATACATAGACTAGCAGAAGCACCATAAGCACACATTGAGCACATCATTAATGAATAATATTACCTGTTATTTTTAAATTTTGACAATTTTGAAAATTTACCTGGTGTTAGTATAAATCCCTGGTTAATACAACTCTGTCTCACTAAAACTGTTTCAGAAACCAGCTTGGCAAGACCTGCTTACTGAACACAGAATCTTAGTTTGTCCTCTGAGATTTTGATTCTCTAGGTCTTGTGATGGAAACTGATATTGAGAAGGGTTAATATAATTAACTGTATGATATACAAGTTACTATAAAACCTTTAATGTTGTACAAAGAGTATAGATCAATAAAATTTTCAAAGGAGGTCCTGGGAAGACCTAGCTCAGTTGATGAAGTTTCAATGTTCCATCCTGGGTATCTAAATCCTGTTCCAGAACCCATGGCTGAGCATATGCTTGTGATGTGAGCTAGTTATGGGGAGGTGTAGAGAGAGAAATTCCCTGTGCTCCCAGACCACCAACCTAGCAGAACCATCAAGAGACCAGAAAAAGAAAAGAAAAGACAAAAAAAATAAACAAAAACCCAAGGTGGACAGTACCTGAGGAAGAACTTCCAAGGCTTCCTCTGGCGTCTAATCAACCACATAGCTCTATCCCCACACAGACACACACATGAAGAAACAGGTGCTCACGTACAAAATAAATAGCCTTTTAAAAAGGACTATGTGTTTTATAAGTTACTCCTATCACCAAGGATACCACTATCACTAGGTAACCTTGAAAGATATGGCTATAAAACATAAACTCGGGTTCCGCCACCGGGACCGGTGCTCTCTGCTGCGTCCCAGCACACTCTGGAGCAGGGGGCAGCTGAACTCTGCACCTGGCCACACCCACAGCTCCTGCTGCTGCTGAGGGTATCTGCAAGGATCCCTACTGCGACCCGAACTAAGTGAACTGAGCAAACCAACTGCAGGGGTCTCTGAGGGGCGGAATCGAACCCTGACCAGAGGTGAGGAGGGTTCGGCAGGCCTCAGCGCCTGTATCCTGGCCTGGGAGGGAGAGTTGAGCTCCCATTGCTTCCGGTTCCGCCGCCGGACCGGTGCTCTCTGCGGCTTCCCAGCACACTCTGGAGCAGGGGGCAGCTGAACTCTGCACCTGGCCACACCCACAGCTCCTGCTGCTGCTGAGGGTATCTGCAAGGATCCCTATTGCGACCCCGAACTGAGTGAACTGAGCAAACCAACTGCAGGGTTCCCTGAGGGACGAATTCGAACCCTGACCAGAGAGGTGACAGGAGACACACAAACCAAAGTGCCACAACTGACCAGGACCCGTCTAATCGTGAACCACTGAACCCATGGGCAAACGTCAGTGCAAGAAATTACATAATAATACAAAGGGCAATATGGTAACTCCAGAAGAGAGTGGCGATCTTACAAATACAAGACCTGAACTGAGCAAC
>PVIH01009631.1:0-80987 GCA_004025045.1 Sigmodon hispidus | reverse complement strand
TGTTGCGTAACAAAACTGACCCTTCAGGAGACACGGTCATAATGCCCATGGGTGGGTCTAGCTATGGAGATGTGAAATCCATGCATACAAGTTTCATAACTGAGAGGAAAAAAAGCCAAAGAAAAAACTCCAAATAAACGCTGCGTATACATGACGTCCCTTTTGCATTGCACTTCAGAAGGGGGGACCTGGCAGCAGCTCTGCCCCCCTCAGTAAACCAAGGGCAAAACCCTGCAGCCGACCTCGGCACCGAATGTCAGGGTTTAGCAGTCTCCAGTTGCAGGCAACAGTCCTTGAGGTTGTTTGTACCTGCACAAGCCATTTTCACCTCCCCTCAGCTCATAGCTGCCCTATTAGGACTGGAGCTTCTGTGTGATCTTCTCATGTAAATAAACACAATTGGAGGATAGGTGGTGGCCTCTTGTCTACTGGGAAATCATTTTTCAAGCTTGGGCATAAGAAACCTTATACAATTTGCATAAACAGTTAAAGAGTAAACGAGATTATTTGGAATAAATGCAAGTAACGTATTTTGACAGTGGCAAATTCAATCGCTACTGAAGACAATATTTTGGCGGTAAAAAGGCAAGTCAGGGTTTGCTGTACAAGATGCTGGAAGGCACAGAACGACCCCCAAGTTCAGTCTCTGCATTTTTATTTTCTTGTGATTCCCTTGTTCAACCAAGCACCAGAGGGGATTTCTAAGCACTCGAGAACTTAGGGTTTGAACTGCTCTAGAAGTCGGTAAAAACCTCAGTTAACTGGGGAGTAAAACAAGAAGGGAGGGTTCTGACAAAGTGCAGTTCTACAAACGTTTAAATGAACAAAAAAAAAAAAGGGGGGGGGGAAGTGATATAATGCTGTTTTTGTTCCAATGCTGCAGCCTCAGTCCCAAGATGAGAGGAATGATGTCTGCTGCATTGAAAAGGGGTTGCTGTGGTCAAGCAGCGTGTGGGTAGGTGGTATGTATGGGGAACGACACAACATGACACTGGACCATGGCCACTGCCTGACACAGGTCAGCCCCTCAGATGTAGGTGGGCAGGGGCACCCAGGGGCCTTGACAGACTGTAGCTCAGGCTCCCTGGTGCCTGCAGGGCAGGGTTAGTGGTGATGTTGGTGGGCGGGGCAGCGGCGGTAAGGCGGGCAGTGTTGGGGCTCATCGCGGCACTCTCCCTGCTCTTCCTGGCAGCAGCAGGAAGACTGGGGTCCTTGTTGCTGAAAAAATAGACTCTGAAGAAAACCCTTGCTATCCTTTTGTAGCCGCGGGCACAGATGAGCGGTGATGGCTTCCCAGGACGGAGGTGGGTGGGTGCCACCCCCACCAGAGTGGGTGTCCAGATGGTGTCACGTGTAGGGGCCTTTTACAGTTAGTCATTAAAAAACATGTTGATTTTCTGAATATCAAGTCTTCTTACTGGTTTTAAATAGCTTATAACAAAAGTGTAAATGTTAGAATGTTCTAGCAAGCAGGACCAACTACAAGCCACAGAGTCAGTCTCAAGTCTGGTTGTAGCTGGGGGACATGGCTTGCTCACTTGAACTTGGCCAGTAGAAAATTTTGCAGTGGATTCCAAAAGTATGTGGTTACAAACACTCGCTTGGTAATAGGCACAGTAGAGACATTGTGCTGTGTGGCTGCAGAGGCATGGGCTGGGCCTACAGAGCCACGTACCCGCCGCCCTCTGCGCAGGTATGGAGGTCCACGTGGCAGTGGCAGGCACCGCCCAGGTTAGGGATCAAGCTCAGCGCTGCCCTCACCACCCACATTCTCAGGCCGGGGCCGAGGCCACAGCTGTTCCTGAAGCTCCTTTACCACCTTCTCCAGGTGCTCACCGGCCTCACGTTCCCGCAGCAGGTCAGCTCGAAGCTGCTCTCGGTCTGCCTCTGCATGCTGCAGCTTCGCTTGCAGGTCCTCAATCTGGGCTGAGTACTTGGCACGAAGGCGGCCGGCCTCACAGCTCTTGTCATACACCCGGACCTGCCGTCCCTGCTCCAGCTCTCGTTTCAGGCGCACCCGAGACTCATTGGCCTCTTTCATCTTCTTCTCATTTTCAGCTCGGAGCCGCTCAATCTCTTTTCTCAAACTGGGCTTGGCTTCTGTGGCTTCCCGAAGTTTCTCCTTCTTGGCCACACACAAGAATTCTAGCTCCTGGTGCAGGCTGTGCTTAGCCTGCAGGGCTGCTGTCAGCTTCTCCTCTTGCTTCACACGCATTTTGACCACCTCATGTAGGAACTTCTCTTTGGCTTCCTTGGTATCCAGGCCACCCTCCAGGGCTTGCCGTAGATGCTCCAACTCTGCCTCAAGCCCACTTGGGGCATCAGCATGTACCATATTTTATTATCCATTCTTCAGTTGAGGGGCATCTAAGTTGTTTCCAGGTTCTGGCTATTACAAATAATGCTACTATAAACATATTTGAACAAGTGTCCTTGTGATATGATTGAACATCCCTTGAGTATATGCCCAAGAGTGGTATCATTGTGCCTTGGGGTAGTTTAATTCCTAGTTTTCTGAGCAACTGCCATATTAATTTCCAAGGTGGCTGTACAAGTTTACTCTTCTACCAGCAATGGAGGAGTGTTCCCCTTGCTCCACATCTCCTTCAGCATAGACTGCCATCTGTCTTTTTGATGTTAGCCATTCTGATAGGTTTAAGATGGTATCTCAGAGTTGTTTTGATTTGCATTTCTCTGATGACTAAAGACATTGAGCAATTCCTTTAATGTCTTTGGGCCATTTTAGAGTCTTCTGTTGAGAATTCTCTGTTTAGATATGTAGCCCATTTTTAAATTAGATTGTTTGGTATTTTGGTATCTAGTTCTTGAGCTCTTTGTATATTTTGGGGATCAGGCTTTGTGGGGTTGATGAAGATCTTTTCCTTTTGTAGGCTATCATTTTGTCTTATTTACTCTGTCTTTTGCCTTACAGAAGTTTCTTAGTTTCAGGAGGTCCCATTTATTAATTGTTGCTCTCATTCTGTGCTACTAGTGTTATATTTAGGAAATGGCCTCCTATGCCAATGTGTTTAAGGCTACTTCCTATTTTCTTTTCTACCAGGTTCAGTGCAACTAAATTTATGTTGAGGTCCTTGTCCACTTGGATTTGAGTTTTGTGCATGGTTATACATATGGATCTATTTGAAATATTCTACATGTTGGCATCCAGTTATGCTAGCACCATTTTTTTGAAGATGTTCTTTTTTTCATTGTACAAATTTGGCTTCTTTGTCAAAAATTAGGTGTTCATAGGTGTGTGAATTATCAGGGTCTTCAGTTTAATTCCATTGGTCCACATGTTGGTTTTTATGACAATATCAAGCTGTTTTTATTACTATAGCTCTATAGTAGAGTTTAAGGTCAGGGATGGTGATGGCTCCAGGTTGTTTTAGCAATCCTAGGTTTTTTGTTTTTCCATATGAAGTTGAATATTGTTCTTTTGAGGTCTGTGAAGAATTGTGTTGGGATTTTGATGGGGATTGCATTGAATCTGTAGATTGCTTTTGGTAAGATTGCCATTTTTATTATGTTGATCTTACCTATCCATGAGCATTGGAAGTTTTTCCATTGGAAAATTTTCCATTTCTGATACCATCTTCAATTTCTTTCTTTAGGGACTTATAGTTCTTGATACAAGAACTCTTACTAAACCTGCAACTCTCCAATTTGGCTAGGCTGTTTGGCCAGTGAGTTCCAGGTTCTGGTTCCCTACTTAGAATTATCATCATACACTTGGTTCTCTCCATAAACTCTACTGGCTGAGCATTTCACTTGTCCCTACAAGGACATTCTCATACAAGTACATAATCTTTATTATTACCTCTTTGTCTTCCCCTCCCCCATCTGTCATCTTGTTCCCTTAGGCAGTTTCACTCTTCCTTTTGTGCCATTCATGCAAACATCATTTTATATATTACTGAATGAACATACACAAAATTATTAATTTCTTCAGTCAAGGGAGTTCATAAATTTTATAAATAAGTTTTTATTTTCTAATTCCTTTGTGACAATGCTGTTTCTGTTTCTCTCCAAGGAAGCTGAAGCAAATGAGTCACTTTGATGTTGCCAGAGAAACACTGCTCTTAACAAATTCCTAAAAGGTCAGAACTGTCTTTTAATTTTGTGACCAAGAAGAGCTGAGAAAACCAATGATAAAGCATAAAGCCTTTACCTTTCTGCTCTTCTTTTGGGAATTTCTATTCCCATATCTTCTTGTGTTCTCTACAGCACCTGTAAAGTTACAGAAATCAATTTTACAATTGTTTACTCATACTTATATTAAAGTTCTTCAAGGTATTTTAGTTTTCATTGACTGGTGGACTCAACTTTTCATTGATAATCAAGCACCACCACTATTGCTGTTCTGTTTTGCCATTTATTTATTTATTTATTTATTTATTTATTTATTTATTTATTGCAACCTACGCTGTAGTAAACTTTTCATTGGTAATCAAGCATCACCACTATTGCTTTGTTTTTGCCTTTTATCTATTGTAACCCAATTTATTTATTTATTTATTTATTTATTTATTTATTTATTGTAACCCAGGCTGCTTTAGATTTGCTATACAGCCAAGGTTGGCCTTAGACTTGGAGCTGTCCTTAAGCATCAGCCTCTGAGTACTGGGATTATGGGCATTAGCCCAGCATACTTGGCTTCATTATTCCCCTCTGATTTTTGATTGTTATGTTTTCTTGCTTTTGTGATTCTAGGGATTGTACCCAAAGCCATGTGTATGCTAGACAAGTAGTGTAAGTAGTTACTTAACTCTACTACTGAGCCAAACCCACTGGCCTTTTTATTTATTAAATAATTAAAATTTTGGTATTGGAAAATGAACCTGGGCCTTGTGTATGTTATTCACATGTCATGCTCAGTTACTATGATTATCCTTATTTTATTTTTAATTTACAAAATATTGTACATTTTTAATGTAGTGTGATGTTTTATATATGTATGCATTATAATCTCCAAGACTGAATAAGGTGCTGTATGTTTTGGATAAGGTACTGACTGGGTGTAAGTATGCAAAATATTATGGACATTTTGGAAAACAGTGTGGAGATTTAATTTAAAATTAAATATAGAATTATGACATGATTCAACAACCCCACTATGGGGTATATATCCATTGAAATCAGTGTGCCAAAGAGATGCCTATGTTCCCATGTTGACTGTTGGAATTTGATTGTGTGTGTGTGTGCTGCAGTATAGGTTAGAGGACAACTTGTCTATCTTATTTCTTGCTGCTGGGCTGTGTACTCCAGATATTTGGTTTGTGAGCTTCTGGGTGATTCTCTTGTTTCCACCTTCCAACTCCCTGTAGGAATGATGGGATTCCAGATGTATGCCACCACATCTGGCTCTTTTTTTATTTTTAAACTTTATTTATTTATTTTATTTATTTGCCTTGGTGTTTGCCTGGAACTGAAACTACAGACAGTTGTTAGCTGCCATGTGGGTGCTGGGAATCAAACCCCGGTCCTCTGGAAGAGCAGACGCGCTCTTAACCGCTGAGCCATCTCTCCAGCTCCCCACATCTGGCTCTTTATGTAGTTTCCAGAGTTCTGAACTCAAGGCTTTGCAACAAATGCTGAGTCACTGAGCTATTTTCCAGTCCCATTGTAGCTCTTCACAATAACTGAGACCTTGCCTTCCACTTACTAAGAAGAGCAAGGTTGAGGAAGAAGCAACATGAAGAAGATTCATTTAAATAAAGCTACCCAAAGTCACAGGAATCTGTTTCTTCTTGAGATGTAGAAAGAACAGCACAGCATGTATAGAAAATTTCTCAAGCTTCTCCTCCTGGAGAATGCAGAAATAGTTTTATAATCTTGCAATTTATAAAAACTAAAGATGACTTTTGACAGCAGGCACATTGGTATTATCAAGATACCATTGACAGTTATCTAAATAGAGTCATATGCACTCAAAAAATGAGAGACCTTCATAAAGAGGCAGTGTGCTTGCTCTTGAAAGTGTTATTTTATTTACAGCCAGGCATGACTTGATGGGTTTCTCTATTAGTTACCCTGTTGCTTTGACCCCTGACAAAAAGCTGATGAGGAAGAATGCTTATTCAAAGAGGTAAGTGCACCTGGTAGCCGCATTGCATTCACAGTTTGAAAGCAGAGAGTTGGCATAAGTAGAGCCTATGAAATCTCAAGGCCCACTCCTTGAGACACTTCCTCCAGCAATACTCCACCTCCTAAAAGTTTCATTACTCCCCAAAGAGTTGTAGCTGGGAATCAAGTGTTCATGGGCCCGTGGGAAACATTTCATACTCAAACCACAGATGTTATTTTATTAATGAGTTTATGTTAAACTCATTAATGAATGAGTAACTTAACTCATGTTCATTAGTGAGTTTAACATAACTTATTATGTTATAAGTTTAACATAACTTAAAAAAGTAACTTGGGGGGTGGTGGGGAGTTGTGGAGAAGAGAGAATGACCTGATGTGGTGGGAAGAGAAAGGGACCTTGAATAAGGATATACAAGGATAGAAAGTGTGACTTCTTTGTTCATAATAATAATAATAAAAAGTAACTTAAGTGCTTTTAGTATCATTTCATCTGAAATGACCAGATTTGCTATTGCATTAATCCGGTGAAAGGTTCAGGTTGTCCTATTTTTTTCCTCAATGGAGTACCACCTCATTAACAGTTTTTTCAAAAATTTGAAATAGAATTTATGAGCTCTATAACCCAATAAAGGCTGCCTAGGTTTGATCTCTCATTGTCCTGTTCTTAAAAGTGTGGACATTTTCTTAAAAATCTCTCTCTCTCTCTCTCTCTCTCTCTATATATATATATATATATATATATATATATCATATATCTATCTATCTACCTATCTATCATCTATCTATCCATCATCTATGTATGTTTGTATGCATGTATCTATCATCTATGTATGTATCTATCATCTATGTATGTATCTATCTATCATCAATCATCATATATCTACCTACCTATCTGTCATCTATCTATCCATCATCTATGTATGTATGTATGTATGTATGTATGTATGTATGTATTATCTATCTATCTATCTATCTATCTATCTATCTACCTATCATCTATTTATTTTTTGCAGTGCTGGGATCAAGCCTTGATGAGGATGCTTGAGGCATCCTCAATAAAAGCTTTACCATTGAGCAGCATCCTTCATTTTACACAGTTCTTTGCCAAACATCAAAAGGTCACGAGTCCACACAAACACACAATACAAGAATAAGTGCTATCAAGTTCATTATCAGCATTCCATGAACAGCAAAGTAAACCTGTAATTTTTTCTCATATTTTTAAAATTATGAATAAAGTCATATTTTTTTTATCCATGTATCCCCTTGTTCAAACTCCCTTACCCCTCCCACCCATCCCAGTCACTCTCTCTTCTCTCCATCACTTTATCTCCTCCCCAGCAGGGCAGGAGGTCCCAAGGTCCCAAGGTCCCAATGTGGCTTAGTTCAGCATCCACTCCCGGCAGATCTGCTTTACTCACCCCAACATCAAGACTAAGTCAGGTATTCCTCTGGAGGGAATAGGCACCAAGGTGCCTGCCCAAGGTGTTTCAGAACTCAAGCTGTTCAGTGGTTGTGGTAAACCTCTAAATTAAGCATGATTTCCCTTTTTGTGTGTTTTTAGGGTTCCTTGGTATCAGTTGACATATGCCAAACAAATGCTGTGTTTTCCTGTTTCATTTTTGTGTTCTCATTTCTGCATCAGGTTTTTTTTTCCCCAGTGCAATTAGAACAATTAAAATATTGAAAGACATGATTGAGATTCTGTTCAACATAAAGTGTTTTTAGTCTCAGATGGGTAAATATAGATAATTCCTAGTGTGTGAGAGGATTTCATGTAATAAGCTAGAAATTGCTTCAGGACTCAGTTTCAACACAAAGGAAAAAAAGGCAACAAAGAAGGTCACGGACTGTGATTTTTGGAATAACCACTAGGTGGAAGTGATGCACCGTGAGAGATTATTGCTCCCACACTTCTTGGAAATAATTGCAAAGAGAATTTAGCAGCAATCAATGGTCTTTACAGAATTCCCTGTTAAGTTTTTGCTGGGACTGTTATTTGTCAAGTCCACAAACTACTTTTGTCTAGAGACTTTTTCCTCTTGGAAAAGTTGGAAAGAACCTCTCAGGAAAAAAAAAATCATACTATTTCAAAATTACTAGTACATTTCAGCTTTTAAACACCATTTTATGGTTTTCTTTGTAAGGTAATTTTCCTGAAACTAGAGACATCAAACAGCTGAATGTAAAGGCTAGAAACTGGTGGCCAAAGGGGCCTCAGTTGGCCAGAAGGACTTCCTGAAGGTTAGAAGGGTCTAAGGAGCTGAGCTGCACCAGCTGCAGAAGCTGGCAGGTGGTTCGGTAAGATCTACTTTCTGGGCCCTTCATCAATTGCAGTGTTGAGAGCTTTGAACTGCAGGCCTGTGTTTCTAAGGGTATTTTTTATCTCATCTCAAGCTCTTACTAAAAGAAAACATAAGCAAGGCATGGTGGCACATAACTTTAATCACAGAACTGGCCAGTCTGGTCTACATAGTTCTAAGATAGCCAGAGGTACATAGTGAGACCCTGTCTCAAAAATCAACAACAAAATAGATAAGATATGAAACCTACTTTAAATTTTTTTTATAGTATGGCATATATGTGAATAATGTTCCGGTTTGATGACAGAAGTAATTTTTTTACACCAACTTTTTTTCTTTATTGCTTTTTGAAAATCAATATCAAGCTTTATATAAAAAAGCAAAACATTCAAGATAGCAAAAACAAAAAAAGCCCTATACAGTAATAAAACTTCTTTCTCTAAAATACATGAAACATAAAAAATAAAATCTAATGGTCCCCAAGCCAGGTTAGGCCCAGCTACAGATGAAGAAAGCACAGTACGTCACAGGTAATGCCCACAGATGCACTATGGCCACCCCAAATTTCTGCTAAGCAACCCTTCTACAGTCAAAGCAGAAGGGTTTTCTTTTTTCTTTTTTCTTTTTTTTTTTTGGTGTGTTTTAAATCACTTTATTTCAGAAGTAATTTTTATTTCTACAGTTTTAAGGGTGAAAACTTCAAAGTTTTAGATGAGTAGATATAATTTGGTAGATTTTTAGAAAGGCTAGAGATGCAACTCACTGGTAAGTAAAGTGCTTCGCATGTCCGGAGTTTAATCTCCAACACCAGAGACAAGACCTTAATGGAATTATCTACAGTATAACCTTAGATTTTATCTTTTCTCTAGTGTTTTAGGAATCCTAGCTTTAAGTGGTTTAAGCAATCACCTTCCAAGAGAAGGAGAAATGCCTGATACATGCATAGAAGATGCTTAGCATTGCAACCTATTAGGGAATATAAATCAAATTTTCATTGAGATTCCATCTCACTCCAAGTCAAAATACTTGATATAAAATATTTTTAAATCAGCAAATATTGGTGAGGACACTGGGTTGGAGAAAGAACCTATATCATTGGCATGGTTGTAAATGAGTATAACCACTTTGGAAATCAGCATGAAGGTTCATGAAAACCTAAAATTTGGAACTATCATATGACTGAGCTATACTACCCCAGGATTTATGCCTAAAGGAATCTTAGTACATCATAGATATACTTACATAACCATTGTTATTTTTGACATTTTATACAATAGCCCAGTTCACAATATCAGGTTAATAGATAAGTAATATTTTTATACATGTATATATGTAAGTATGTATGTATGTATCTACCTATCATTAATTGGCCATAGAGAAAAATGGACCATATACTCATACTTTATCCATCTTGTTAGTTGGCTAGAAAGAGTGGGAAAGTGGATGGAAATGGAGGCCACTACATCAATGAAATAAGGCAGAAGTGGTAAGATATATATTGCATAATTTCTCTCATATTTGAAATCTGACAAAAGAAAAATGACCATATAAAAGTAATGGGCTACCAGAAAAGGATAAGGGAACATGAGAAGAAGAGGAGGTTAGGTGAAGGTAGTTGAGGAAGTGGATACAACCAAAGCAGTGATTTATACATTCATGGAACATTCAGAGTGACATCTATTAATATATACAATTAGTATACATTAATGATTATAATAAAGAGAAACCAGTGAATTTCCATGTGCAACTTTTGAAGTTATAGTACTACTCAAGTGTGATAGTTCACACATCTTTTTTTTTGTTTATGTTTTTTTTTTATCCATGTATCCCCTTGTTTAAACTCCCTTACCTCTCCGGCCCCTCCTAGTCACTCTCTCTACTCCCCATCTCCTTATCTCCTCCACAGCAAGGGCAGGAGGTCCCAAGGTCCCAAGGTGGCTTAGTTCAGCATCCATTCCAGGCAGATCCGCTTTCCTCACCTTATCATGAAGACTGAGTTGGGTGTTTCTCTGGAGGGAATGGGCTACAAGGTGCCCTTACAAGGTGCTTCAGATCCCAAGCTGTTTAGTGGTTGTGGTTTGCAGCTTGGGAATGCCTTGTTTTTTATTTAAGTCCACTAATGAATGAGTACATCCCCTGCTTCTCTTTCTGGGTTTGTGATACCTCGCTCAGGAGGATATTCTCCAAATCCATCCATTTACCTACAAATTTTAGGATATCGTTTTTTTCTTACTGCTGAGTAGTACTCCATTGTGTAGATGTACTACAGTTTGTTAATCCATTGTTCAGTGGAGGGCCATCTAGGTTGTTTTAAGGTTCTTGCTATTACGAATAATGATGCTATGAACATAGTTGAGCTAATGCCTTTGGAGTGCGAATGTGCATTTTTAGGCTATATGTTCAGTAGTAGCATTGCTGGATCCTTAGGGAGATTGATTCCCAGTTTTCAGAGAAACTGCCATACTGCATTCCAGAGTGGCTGAACAAGCTTACACTCCCACCAACAATGGAGGACTGTTCCCCTTAGCCTGCAACCTCTCCAGCAGAGGCTGTCATGTATTTCTTTAATCTTAGCCATTCTGACAGGTGAAAGGTGGTATCTCAAACTTGTTTTGATTTGTATTTCTCTGATGGCTAAAGATCTTGAGCATTTTTTCAAATGCCTTTCAGTCATTTGTAATTCTTCTGAGAATTCCCTTTTTAGTTCTGAACCCCATTTTTGATTGTGTTATTCAAGGTTTAGGGGCTCTAGTTTCTTGAGTTCTCTATATATTTTAGAGATTAGTCCTCTGTCACTTGTAGGGTTGGTAAAAAAAATCTTTTCCCATTCTTAGGCTGTCATTTTGCCCTATTGATTGTGTTCTTGTCTTTACAGAAGCTTCTCAGTTTCAGGAGGTCCTACTTATTGATTGATATTCTTAGTGTCTGTAGTACTGGTGTTATATTTAGGACATGGTCACCTATGTTAATGTGTTGGAGGATATTTCCCACTCTCTTTTCTATCAAGTTCAGTATGGCTGGGTTTATGTGGAGGTCTTTCATCCACTTGGATTTGAGTTTTGTGCAGGGTGATAGGTTTGGATCTATTTGTATTTTTCTACACACTACCATACAGCTATGCCAACATCATTTGTTAAAGATACTATCTTTTTTTCCATTGAATATTTTGGGCCTCTTTGTCAAAGATCAGGTGTTCATAGGTGTGTGGGTCAATGTAGGAATCTTCAATCTGATTCTATTTATCCACAAGTCTGTTTTTATGCCAGTAACAGGCTGTTTTTATTACTGCAGCTCTATAGTATAACTTGAACTCAGGGATGGGGTGGGAAAAGATTTTCCAATCCAATGGCCCTAAGAAGGAAGCTGGTGTTGCCATCCTAATATCTCACACAGTAAACTTTAAACTAAAATCAATTAAAAGGGACCAAGATGGACATTACTTATTCATCAAAGGAAAAGCTGGTCAAGAGGAGATTTCAATCCTGAATATTTATGCCCCTAATATAAGGGCACCTATCTATGTAAAAGAAGCACTGCTAAAGCTCAAATCCCACATCAATTCTTATACCCTAATAGTGGGAGATTTCAATACCCCACTTTCACCCTTGGATAGGTCAAGTAGACAGAGACTCAACAGAGAAATAAGGAGTCTAGCAGAGGTTATGATGCAAATAGATTTAATAGACATTTATAGAAGTTTCCAACCAAACACAAAGGAACATACATATTTCTCAGCAACACATGGAACTTTCTTTGAAATTGACCACACAATTGGTCATAAAGCAAATATCAATACATACAAAAAATGGAAATAATCCCTTGTATCATATTGGACCACCAGGGCCTAAAGTTAGAATTCAACAACATCAAAAATCACAGAAAGTCTACCAATTCATGGAAACTAAACATCACTCAACTGAACCACCTCTGGGTCAAGGAAGAAATTAAGAAAGAAATCAAAGACTTTAGAGTTTAACAAAAATGAATCCATAACTTATGGAACATAATGAAAGCAGTCTTAAGAGGAAAATTCATAGCACTAGATGCCTATATAAATAAAACTAGAGAAATCCCACACTAGATAACTGATAGCACAGTTAAAAACCTTAGAACAATTAGAAGCAAACTCACCTAGAAGGAGCAGACAGCAGGAAATAATCAAACTTAGAGCTGAAATCAACACAATTGAAACAAAAAGAATATTACAAAGAATCAATGAATCAAAGAGTTGGTTCTTTGAGAAAGTCAATAAGATAGATAAACTCTTATCCAAACTAACCAAAAAGCAGAGAGAGAGAGTCCAAATCAACAAAATCAGAAATGAAAAGGGGGACATAACAATAGACTCCTAGGAAATCCAGGGAATTATCAGGACATATTTTGAAAATCTACAATCCACAAAAATGGAAAACCTATAAGAAATGACATCTTAAAAAAAAAAAAAAAGAAATGACATCTTTTTGGACAAGTACCATTTACCAAAATTAAATGAAGATCAGATTAAATACCTAAACAGACCTATAACCCTAAAGGAAATTAAAGCTGTCATTAAAAGCCACCCAAGTAAAAAAAGCCCAGTTCCAGATGGTTTCAGTGCAGAATTCTACCAGACATTCAAAGAAGAACTATTACCAATACTCCTCAAAGTGTTTCACACAATAGAAACTGAAGGAATATTGCCAAACTCTTTTTATGAGGTCACAATTACCCTAATATCCAAGCCACTCAAAGACGCAACAAAGAAGGAGAATTACAGACCAATTTCCCTCATAAATATTGATGCTAAAATTCTCAACAAAATTTTGGCAAACTATATACAACAATATATAAAAAATATCATCTACCATGATCAAATAGGCTTCATCCTAGAAATGCAGGGATGGTTCAATATACGAAAAACCATGACATCCATCATATAAACAAACTGAAGGAAAAAAAAACACATGCTCATCTCCTTAGATGCTGAAAAAGCCTTTGATGAAATCCAACACACCTTTATCATAGAAGTCCTGGAGAGATCAGGAATACAGAGAAAATACCTAAGTATAATAAAGGCGATTTACAAGAAGCCAACCGCCAACATCAAACTAAATGGAGAAATATTCAAAGCAATCCCTCCAAAATCAGAAACTAGACAAGGCTGTCCTTTCTCCCCTTATCTATTCAATACAGTTCTCAAAGTTTTAGCTAAAGCAATAAGAGAATGATAGGAGATTAAGGGTATACAAATTGGAAAAGAAGAATTGAAACTATCTCTATTTGCAGATGATATGATTGTATGATCACATAAGTGATCCACAAAATTCTACTAGGGAACTTCTACAGCTGAGAAACACCTTCAGCAATGTAGCAGGATACAAGATTAACTCAAAGAAATCAGTAGCCCTTCTATACTCTAAAGATAAAAGGGCTGAAAAAGAAATAAGGGAAACATCACCCTTTATAATAGCTGAAAAAAGCATTAAATACCTTTGTGTAACTATAACCAAAGAAGTAACAGACCTTGTAGTGGGAAATCAGAAACTATATATGTGAATGATCGTGTCAGAGGACTGGAGACGAGTGGGGCGTGGTTAACTGGAAAGGATTCTGGAAGTAGACCTTCGAGGGAGAGGACCAGGACAGGAAGCCGTCATTCTCTCGCGAGAGTTCCCAACCGGGTGCGCAGTTCGACCCAGCTGCGCGGGAGTTCGGTCGTAGGGTGTGGGGATGAGGAGTTTTCCTTAGAAAGGCTCCGGCGCGCTGCAACCTTATCCTTTCATTTTCTCTTAAAACCGTGTCTGTTTTGTAAGTGATTTTCACAAAATAAACCCCATTTAAAACATATCTCACGGCGGGTTTCTACGGCGATAAGACCTATTTGGCAAAAATTTTATAAATCACTGAAGAAAGAAATTGAAGAGGATATCAGAAAATGGAAAGGTCTCCTATGTTCCTGTATAGGTAGGATCAACATAGTAAAAATGGCAATCTGACCAAAAGCAATCTACACATTCAATGCAATTACCATCAAAATCCCAACACAATATTTTATGGACCTTGAAAGAACAATACTCAACTTCATTTGGAATAACAGGAAAGCCAGGATTGCCAAAACAATTTTGCTCAACAAAAGAACCTTAGGAGGCATCACCATCCCTGACTTCAAGTTATACTATAGAGCTACAGTTCACTCTTCTAGAGTTCATAGCCTGCCTTGGCTACAGGTCACCCTATTTCGTCCCAGCCTTCATAGATAACCACAGCATTGCCAAAGCTGAAACAGGAAGACCTTAAGTTTGATGCCAGCCTGAGTTGTTAGCTCGAGGGATCCTGTCTCAAAATAAAAAAGAAACTACATTAATATTTTCTGATAACATATCTAATATTGAAGAGTTATATAAAGATCTCTTCTGGAGGCATGATATATTTTGTATTATATGTGTACATACTCTTGACTTGCTTGTTAAATTCTCTCTAAAAAATTTACTCATGTAGGGAGAGAACCAGCAATGGGCCCCACCTTTAGGAAAATTGTGTTTTTCTTATGTTAATGAGTGAGCAATCACAAGAATAGGAGCTAA
Organism: Sigmodon hispidus; assembly: GCA_004025045.1. Lineage (NCBI taxonomy): Eukaryota > Metazoa > Chordata > Mammalia > Rodentia > Cricetidae > Sigmodon > Sigmodon hispidus. Next base: position 66,034 of record PVIH01009631.1, on the reverse strand, counting down.
GTGATAGAACTGGAGAAGTATAAGTTTTGAGCATATAGTCACAGAGATAAAAATCACTGATTTTTTTGATCTGTTTCTGAAGAAACCCAGAATGACGATTTAAACTGTACATGTGAATTCACAGGAAGAGAACTCTGCTTTTTTTGAGACAGGGTTTCATTATGTAGCCTTGGTTGTCCTGATCAACTCTGTAGATCAGGTTGGCCTCCAAATCAGAGAACCACTTGCCTCTGCCTTGAAAGTAATGGAATTAAAGGCTTGCCCACTGTACAAACTATAGAAATCACTTTTTTTAAAAAAAAAACTTTGCATTTTTAATTTTTTTAATTTGTAAGGGTATATTGTCTAGAGAGGTCAGAAAAGAGTGTTGAATCATCTGGAACTGGAGTTTCAAATAGATGTTCATGAGCCACCATATGGGTGCTGGTAATCAAGCCCAGATCCTTGGGAAGTGCCGTTGCTTGCTGAGACAACTCTCCACTCCTATAAAATGAATTCTTTAACAAGACACAGGACAAAACATTGCATTTCTGTGTTAAATACATTTTCTTGAGCAGCCTGGAAACATTTATAGATTTTAAAAAAATGTTAATCATAGTTGCTATAGAAAAGTTGGAAGTTTAGTAAACACTGGGTAATATTTTCTTTTAGTTCTTAAAGTATCTAAGAAGTTGCTTCTAAAAAGACCTTAAATATCCAGTAGACTTTTCATTCTTTGTGAAACTTGTCTTTCTTTTTTTTTCATTCACAAAAAATATAATTATGGCCCTTCATGAGAACTATATAGCTAGCCTCCAGTAGAAATCTAAAAAATTGCATTTGTAATATTGACAACTTTAAATTCATATGACTTTTGCTTATATAAGAAATAAGTGCACTGAAATCTATCATTCATACTATGAACAAATAATAGAGAAAATATTCATAGGAACAGTGATTCATTGTTATTTTTTGTGGGGGTAAAACAAAATCATCTCTAGAGGACAAGAGTTCAGTGAACAAATAGTGTGGCCACAGAATGACACAGGCTTTTCTATGAGTGTAATGCAGAAGCAAGGACATTTTTGATGTAATCAAAACATTGCAAAATCCTCCTTATTGTTGATGAGTAATTTGATTTTAATGATAATATTTTGTTTGAGATATGTAGATTATGACAACCAATTTCCCTTTTCCTTCCCAAATAGGATATTTAAAGTCAAGTGATATTCTTGATTACTATTTTCTGTAATAGATCTACAGTATAGGCTGCTTATATGCGCCAGAATAATCAGAGATGTTCAACCTTTTTGACATTGGGACATAATGCTGTTATCTACAAATGAGTAAAGGGGAGGAGGGACATTCATAGCTCTTTTGGGACACATGCAGCTTGATGGCTGCAGGTCAAATATGTCTACTCCAGATTCAATTTTAGCAAATAGAATGTATCACAACTACTGTGCAAGGGAATTGTGACCATGAACTTTAGTTGTGGTATAGGAGGGAAACTATGGTGAGTTAGGGGGAAGGATCTATGATGAACTGTGAGTTATTTCAGCAGATTCTGGGCATAGAGTTTATCCTTCTTGTCTAGGATCTGACCCTAGGGGAGATTTTTAGAACACCTCAGTGGTAGCAGCTTAGACTGCAGAGCCTGTAAAGTAGATGGGTAGGGGTATAGATTAATGATTGATTGATGATTACTTCCTATGAACAGGGACAATGAAGGAGGCAGATCACTCAGTTAATTTATTAGTAACCCAGAGTAAGTAATGGCCAGCATTTGCATGAGAAAGATATTAAAGCATCAAGTTATAGGAGGTAGAGATCTGCTTAATAAGTCATCTTATTCAGTTTTCCCAAACCTTCAGGAGAGTTCTGCTAGGTGAGGAACAGTACTTAGGAGAAAGAAGAAAACTGGGTGAGTAGAATAGGAAATCTAAGTGAAAGCCAAATAGAAGAAACATAAGAACTACTCACAAGGATTCTCAGAAAAAAAGTTGAGAAGAGCTGTAGACATCATGTAGGGTGCAGGCTTAAGTCTACTTCTTTGTAAAGTAAATATTATGGAAAACTGGAAAAATTGAGAACATTTTGTATCAGCCCTCTGGGCTATGATAGTACAAATTTTATTTGTTTATGGTCTTTTTTTGATGCTTTGACAACCTTAATTAATGTCTTAAAGACTATTTCTTTTGTTGTTGTTTTCTTTTTTGAGACAGCATCTAATTATGCAGCTCTGGCTGTCCTGGAACTCACTATGTAAACCAGGTTGGCCTTGAACTCACAGACATCTGCCTGCCTCTACCTCCCGAGTCCTTTGATTAAAGTCATGTACCATCATGCCAAGCTAGGGGTGGCTATTTTTAACCCAGAGCTTCTGCACAAAAGTGATTCCTAAGGTTTTATGAGTCATGGTTTTAGATTTGGGGAATCAAATGAAATTAAGCATTCTGTTTTAATAAAAATGTTTCTGATGCTCAAAAAGCGCTGAAGTTTATCATGTGCTTGTCCACAGCTATTGGGTAGAATATTCTGCCTTAGAAGTCACAATAAACAAACTGAACATGTATTTTGTTTACATCAGTCATGCTATACCTTTCTAAATCACATATAAAATACCATTACATGTTAATTGAGACAAGTACTTTTTCTTAACTATTAATTGGATTTATATTTATGATGAATTTAAAATCAGGTTACTTTGATATAGTAGAAACAAGTCTTATAAATATCAGGACAGCTTTTTAAATTTTTTTTTTTACTTATTAAGGGCTTATGGCTTCTCTCTATAACTAGTAAGGCTAAAGACTCTTTTCATATCCTTATTATTATCAAAGATCTTAGATCAGAAAATCTGTTTTGTCCAGTTCTGAGAAAAAAGAAAAAATTATTCAGAGGGATTTCATTTTCAAGTGATTAAAAAGATTTTTTGAAGAAAAAATATAAAAATTCACACAATAGAATAATAAAACAATGCTTGAGATTTTAAAAATATTAAGAGGCAGTAACTTGATGCCTTAATGCTGCCAATGCCTGTGTTTTATGAAGTTTCTGGCCCAGACTTTCTCCAAGATCCTGGACCAACAGTCCCAAATAATCACACAAATATTTGTATTAATTTTATGCTGATCTGCCTAGGGTCCAGGCATATAACTTGCTAACTCTTTACTCAGACTAACCCATGATTTTTGTCTTGGTTAGCCTCAGTACCTTTTCTCAGAGCAGCATAGTTGTTTTCTACATCTGCTGGCTTCTGTATTAGTTTCTTTGGCTTCTGTGTGGCATCTCTGCTCTGCTCTTCCTGTTCCCAGAGTTTCCCTAATCTGATAGTTCTACCCACACTTCCTGTCTGCCTTCAGCCAATCAGCATTTTTTATTAAACTAGTAGGCAGGACAATTATTTACAATATAACAACATAATCCCACTACATACCTGTTCTGAGATCAAGAATTAGAAGTAATTTGGCTGATAAAATGAGACCTAAAGGGAATACAATAAAGCTGTCAATAGGAGTTTTATAATGCTGATTTTAAAAGTTTCTATTTCTTGCTGGAAGTGGTGGCACATACCTTTAATCCCAGCACCTGGGAGGTAGAAGTAGGCAGGATCTCTATGAGCTCAAGGCCAGCCTGGTCTACAGAGTGAGTTTTAGGACAGGCTCTTAAAACTAAGCTACACAGAAAATACAAACAAACAAAAAACCAAACCAAAACAACAACAAACACCAAAAAATTTCTATTTCTCTATGCCAGTTATCTTTTTAATTAATTTTTAGTTGACATATAAAATAAAATAATGGGTTTCACTACAATGCATGCATTAGCTTACAACACATAAGAAGTTATTAAAAAAGAATTTTTTGGTCTTTAAAATCTTTAGACAGATTTTAAACCTTTGTAATTTGTTCAGAGATAAACATGTTTGTTTTTCATGGTGAGGCACTCAGATAAAGCCTATATTTATTAACAAGGCTACCATGGTGGGTCCTTAGACAGTTTCAGGATGGGGGCTGGCTATATCATAAATACCAAATGTAATTAGCGGTTTGAAACTTTGAGTCAGATGGTTTTGTCTTCAACCTGTAGAGACAACAGAAGATTGAGTATCATAGTCATTCATGTGTCAGTGATTCAATTAATCAGGCTTATTATGTAACGAGACTCTAACAAAAACTTTAGACACTGAGACTCTTTTGAGCTTCTCAGTTGGTGAACACATTGATAAAATAGAAAGTTATGGCACCCTGATGTTCTCTTGACCCTTACCCTTTATCATTCTCTTGAGAAGCTATGACTGTGTTACTACTTCCTTTCCCAGTAAGACCTTAACTTTGTAGTTCCCCTTGCCAGAAGCAAATGTCTTTGAGGCACAATAAACTCTGAATCTACCCCTCTCATGGTCCCAGAGGAGAATATTAAAGTTTTCCCAGATCTCAAAGGAGTTGCAAGATTGAGAGTAACTGATGAAGCAGAAGTGCTTCCCACTAACATCAAGATGAAAGGGAAATAAACCATATGTACATGAACCATGTGAAAGAAAAACACTAGCTGGGATAAACAGAGATAGACAGATATTCACTACTAAAGACCCAGCAAGATAAATAATATCTCCATGCAGTCTTCTGAAAGAATGAAAAACCATCAAAAGCTATATACCACAGCTGCTGAAGTGTAGGCACCCAGAAAGCCCTCAGGCACCCCAATTAGATGACTGAAAACATTGTACTGAATTGTTAGTTTCACTGGATTTACCTAGAAATTATTCAATTAAAATTTCTATAATCAGGTGGTATTAGAAGCTCAGGGCAGACATTTAATGTCAGTTATAGAAGAATGCATATTTTGCAAATTTGGGTCTATGACTATAAAAAATCCATTCTCTCCTAAAGTAATAATGCAAAACAAATCAGAGTTCCTATCACTGGAATTATTCAAATACCATACACGAGTTAATATTTATTAGGAGGAGAGAAAGGATTTACAGAAACAAAGAGCGTTTCTAGGAGATTCGGAACTCCACACGGGGATGTACAGCCTTCTTCTGGAGGGATTAGAAACCAAACAGGCCATCTGGTCCATGTTCCTAGGCTCGATCTCACCTGGCCACATCCCAGCAGGGGTTGGGTCTTCTAAGATCATTAGGAAACACTGAAGTCACTAGAACTTTCCTCTATAAGTTCCTGTGGTGTTATGTTACATATTTAATACAACCTGGAATATCAAGAGATCAGTACAAAGTAAAAAACTAGGCAGACATAGCTCAGGAATTTCTTGATCTTTGTGTATAAGGCTAAACAGCTGGGATTCAAAGGCACACACCTTTAATCTCAGAATAGGAAAAGCCTGATAACCTACACCCTCAATCCCATAACTCCAGAGACAGAACTTTCTGTGTTTCTGTGAGTTCAAGGCTGACTACCAAATAAAGTAGCTCCCACCTTTAATCCTAACCTGGATGGGATACAGCTGGTGAGAAGGGTATTTAAGGTGGCATAGGAAAACAGCAGAGGTAGAGGCAACCAGGAGAGAGGTTGAGGAAACTGGAAAACAGCTGGGTGAGATTTGACTGTGGTGTTTCCTCTCTGATATTTCAGCCTTTCTCCAATATCTGGCTCTGAGTTTCTTTCCATACAACCAGAATTCATGCAACAAGTTCTCCCAACATCAAACCATTGATTCTGCTTATTTTCCTTCCATGGAGGGTGAACCATTCCTATCAACATTCTCGTATTTAGAGACCAGGTGCTCCAGGACACTTGGGATATGTCAGGTTGTTATTATTATAATAACTGTTCAGTTAAATAAAAACTTAATGAGTTTTTGCATTGAAAGGTTCAGATAGTTCCTATTTATTTTAGCTTTGTTCCTTTTGCAACAAGATTTCCTTATTTAATTATTAATTTGTCCATTATTTCTGGCAAATCTTAACTATAAATAACTGTTTTCAGAACATTATCCACAAACCACTAACAGTTTTTTTCTAGTGGTAGTGCTGTTATATGAGATTGCTGACTTTAGATAGGATTTGGCCATGCATAAATAGTAAATTTCATGTAAATTCTACTTAAGGGATAGTTTCCTCATGATTTGGGGAGGGCTGGGAACCAAGGCACAGTTTAGACAAAACTGTCTTATTGCAAATTCGATAACCAAAGAAATTATGCTATCTGCTAACTATCATTGTCAGAAGACTTTCTGTCACTGTGACAGGTCCTGGAGATAATAGACTTATTTTTGCTTGCAGTTTTGGAGAGTTTAGTCAATAATTGGCTCCTTTGTGGTCTCTGATGGGCAGTACATCAGGGCAGGAACACATAGTAGGCAAGGCCACTCTCTTCATGGCTGAGAAATGACAAAAAAAGGAAGAAGAGATAGAAGCCACATTATTCTTGTGAGCTCCTCAACCTGAGGGCTTCTCTCTAAGTTTTATTTCTTAAGAATCCCTCAGCTTTCAGTAGGGCTAGTGAGCAAACCTTGAACACAGGAATCTTTCGTGGTGTGTGTGTGTGTGGGCATTCCTGATCCAAACTCTAGTGATAATAAATGCAAAAATTATAGTGTTAATTCTAATTAAGATAAAATATTAATTAGTAATAAAAACTCAGAGTCAGATATAGGGGAAAATGCTAAAAGATCAGAAAAGTAAAGAAGCCAGCCACTAAAGAAACTTCTTATCTCTACCAAATTCTTAGGCTGAAGGGGCTGAGCTTCTGTTTCCTCCTGCCTTATATTCCTTTCTTCACCCAGCCATATCACTTTCTATCTCCACCTTCCCAGTCCTGGGATTAAAGGCATGAGATTTCAAGTATTGAGACTAAAGATGTGAGTGACCACTGCCTAGCTCTATTTCTCTTTTGGACTGAATCAATTTTCTGTAGCTTAGAGTGGCTTTTAACTCCTGATCTTTCTACTTCTTCCTTCCCAAGTACTAGGATTAAAGGTGTGTGCCACCACTGCCTGGCCTCTATGGTTTAACTAGGAGCTAGCCCTGCCCTCTGATCTTCAGGCAAGCTTTATTTGTTAGAGTACAAATAAAATATCACAGAAATAGGGATAAAGCTTAATGATAGAGTACTTGTTTGGTATGTTGAGGGCCTTAGCATTCAATATTTGGCTTTAAAAATGTCATTATTGGAAATTATAATTAGCTTTATGTATCAACTTAGCTAGGCTGTAACACCTAGATTTTTAGTCAAATGCCAATATAAATTTAGCTATGAGGAAAGGTGATTAGCAGATATAATTAAATTACTTTAAGTGCAGGAAATTATTTTTAGTATTATGGGGAGGCCTTAATCATTTGAAAGACCTAATAGGATTTTTCTTTTTATTGAAAAAGAATGTCCTTAAAGTTATAGATTATCTCCTGGCTCAGCGTGTCTAGCTTCCTTGCTTCTTTTGAGATTTCAGACTTACCCCTACCACTAATAAGCCTGTTTCTTGAGAATTCTGTCACTCTGTTTCTTTCTGTGTTTGTGTCAGTTTTTTCTTCTCTTTCTCTGACTGTTTACTCTACTCTAGAGAACTGTGACTTATTGATAGAAATGTGGGTACTGAGAATGGGTTTTAAAAGAATGCATTTTAAGGAAAAATTTTCTGATTTAGTTATATAATATGATTATCTTTTCCATTTCAGTTGTAAAGAGGAAACATAGACACAGACTATTATCTATGGCTTGATGTGGCAGTAGAGATAGAAAAAATATTGGTAATGGACACTCTATAATCAAATAGTTGTGAGAGGCAAGGTTCTGAATTTCAAACACTAAATATTTGAAAGTATAGAGTATTTTTTCAAACAAATGGGTATGATGAGATTGGCTATGCTATTATTTTTATGTGTCTATTTGAGTAGTTTGCCAGATGCTCAAATATTTAGTTAAATGCCATTTTTTGGTGTGTCTGTGAAGGTGTTTATGGATGAGATTAGCATTTGAATAAATTGACTGTAAAGTAAATTATCTTACTTAGAGAGTCATACATGAAAGACTCTAACAGGCCCAAGTATGGTGAACATGGTGTTGGCAAGTCTTGTCTTTTCCTCCCTTCCTCTCCCTTGTTAAACCATTAAATTTTAGCCACCAAGGTCTGTTCTCTTATTTGGCTACTTCCTTACGTATGATGAAAACTCCAGCTATCAAAACACCAAGGTCTAGCGTAGTGGGATTATGCTGGTAATGTAAATATTTGTCTTACCTATGGGTTTAATAAAAGCTGATTAGCCAAAGGCAAACAGGAAGTATGAGCAGGACTACCAGGCTAAGAAAACTTGGGAAAATCTCAGAGCAGACAGAGGCCAGACACAGATGCCAGAGTCACCAGAGCTGACAGGAGATGCAGAGGAAATGCTGCTCTGAGAAAAGGTACTGAGCTGCACAGCTGAACAAGATGGGTTGAGTTCAGATGAAGGAGTTAGCAAATTATATGCATGGGCCCTATATTTTTTCTATCTCTACTGCCACATCAAGCCATAGATAATAGTCTGTGTCTATGTTTCCTCTTTACAACTGAAATGGAAAAGATAATCATATTATATAACTAAATCAGAAAATTTTTCCTTAAATTTCAGTGTAAAAATAATAGAAGCGTTTGTGTCTCTGTGGGAATAAGCTGGAAAGGCCAGACAGAGCATAATAAAACAATCTATCAATCAAAATTCATTTTTTGGCTACACTGGCTAACCTGTCCAATCAGGACATACCAATGCACCCTAGCACAGATGTCACCTTTTCTTCTTAAAAATTATTCCTGCAAAAACATCTGCTGCTGTCTTTGTCCTATGCAGAGGGAGCAGCAGCACACCTTACCCCCAGCTTGTCCCTACTGTAGTTCAAGAACTTCAGGAAGTCCATAGCTGCTGAGAGAGGGAGAGTCAATTTTCTTAAGAAACAATCTTCCATGCCCAAGTAGTCAGTTTATACCCATAAGGCAACGCTTGCTGGACTCAGTAAGATGTGTGTGTGTATGTGTGCATAGGCACACACATGTATAAATAATAATTATAGAAAGGAACATGAATTTGAAGGAACACAGAAAAGTTGGAATGGGGAAGGAGGTGTGGATATGATGAAAATATATTGTGCCAATGACCAAAAACAACCCAAGTGTAGATGTGTCTTCTGTAGTTGGAAGTTTCTTTCCTGCCAACAACTCCCAAATACCCAGAAGCTACTTCCTAAATAATTGATTTGGAGGATTAATATTATAGTATATGCTGGGCTAGTATCTCAAGCATATCACTAACTAGCTCTTACATTTAAATTAATCCATACCTTTTAAATATATGGTACTTTTATATTTTTTAAAAGTTTTTCCTCCTACCTACTACTGCTCCCTCTCCCCCTCTCTTCCTAGTCCTCCCTCGGCGTTCCCCCACCCCTCACCCATTCCCAGGGAGGGCAAGGAATCCTAAATTGAGTCAGTTTGGTTTGGCATATCCAGTTGAGATAGGTCTGAGTCCCTTCTCCCTGTGTTAAGGCTGAGTAAGGTAGGGAATGGGCTCTAATATGTCAGTTCATGCACTAGGAATAAACTTTGGTTTTATTGCAAGGGGCTTTATAAGCTGTCCAAGCCATTAGACTATTCTCTACATTTGGAGGGTTTAGTTACTTTCCATGAAGGTTCCTCAGCTGTGATTTCAGAGTTAGTTAGCTCCCAATAGCTCGGGTCAGCTATCTCTGACTCAATCCCTTTGCTCATATACTCTTTCCTCTCTCTCTTCAGCTGGACCAGGAGCTTGATCTGGTACTTAGCTATCAATCTCTGTTTCTTCCTCCATCCATTGCTGGATGAAGGTTCTACAATGACAATTAGAGTGGTCATTCATTTGATTATAACGGAAGTCCTGATTAGGCACCCTCTCCGCTATTGCTTGGAGTCCTAGCCAGGGTCATCTTATGGGTTCTTGGGTGCTTTCCTAGCACTAGTGTTCTCTCTAACCCCACAATGGCTCCCTTTATCAAGATATCTATTTCTTTCATCTCCCTCTCTGTTGCTCCTCTCACTCAACCATCTCCTTCTCTCCTGATTTTTTCCCCATCCTCCCTTGCTCACTCCCCTGTATAATCCCAATTTATTCAGGAGATATTCTCTATTTCCCCTGCCCAGGAGGATGCATGGATATCTCTTTTAAGTCCCCCCTGTTAACCTAGCTGCTCAGGGTTTGTGGATTATAGCCTAGTTATCCTTTGCTTTATGTCTAAGACTCATTTATGTGTGAGTATATACCATGTCTATCTTTCTGGATCTGTGTTTCCTCACTCAGAATGATACTCTCCAGATCCATCCATTTGTCTGCAAATTTCAGGATGTCATTTTTTTTTCTGCTGAGTAGTACTCTATTGTGTAAATGTACCAAAATTTTTAATCCATTCTTCAGTTGAGGGGCTTATAGGTTGTTTTCAAGTTCTGGCTATTATGAATAATGCTGCTATGAACATAGTTGAGCTCATGCCCTTGAGGTAAGAATGTGAATCCTTTGTGTATATGCCCAGTAGTGATATTGCTGGATCAATGGGTGGATTGATTCCTAGTTTTCTGAGGAAATCCCCTAAGATTTCCAAAACAATCCTGTTCAATAATAGAACTTTTAGAGGCATCACCATCCCTGACTTCAAGCTCTAACACAAAGTACAGTAATAAAAGCAGCTTGGTCAGCATTATTTGTAATAGCAAGAACCTGGAAACAACCTAGATGCCCCTCCACTGAAGAATGGATTAACAAACTGTGGTACATCTATACAATGAGCAGTAAGAAAAAATGATATCCTAAAATTTGCAGGCAAATGGATGGATTTGTAGAATATCCTCCTGAGCGAGGTATAACAAACCCAGAAAGAGAAGCAGGGGATGTACTCACTCATTAGTGGACTTTAAACAAAAAGCTAAGCATGTCCAAGTTTCAAATCACAACCTCTGAAAGGCTTGGGATCTGAAACACCTTATACTGGCACCTTGGAGCCCATTCCCTCCAGAGAAACACCTGACCCAGTCTTGATGTTGGGGTGAGGAAAGCAGATCTGCTGAACTAAGCCACCTTGGGACCCTGGGATCTCCTGCCCTTGCTGTGGAGGAGATAAGGAGATGGGGAGAAGAAAGAGTGACTGGGAGGGATGGGAGAGGTGAGGGAGTCTGAACAAGGGGATAGATGGATAAAAATATGACTTTATTCATAATAAAAAAAAACAGCTTGGTACTGGAATAAAAACAGACTTACGGATCACAGGAATTGAATCGAAGACCCCAACATTAATCAACATGCCTATGAACACCTGTGTTTTGACAAAGAGGCAAAGAATATTCAATGGAAAAAAGATAGCATCCTCAACAAATGGTGTTGGCATAACTGAATGGTGGTATGTAGAAGAATGCAAATAGATGTATCACCCTGCACAAAACTCAAGTCCAAGTGAATCAAAGACTTCAACCTAAACCCAGTTACACTGAACTTGATAGAAAAGAAGGTGGAAAATTCCCTTGAATGTTTTGGCACAGGTGACTACTTCCTAAATATAACACCAGTAGCACAGAAACAGACTTTTTCTCAGTTCAACATTCTTATTTTGCTTCCTCTATGTCTGTCTGATGACTACTTCTCTGCTTTTCCTCTTCCCAGAATTCTCCAAGTCTTGTCACTCTGCCTGTATTTCCTACCAGGATATTGGGCAATCAGCTTTTTATTAAGCCAGTATGAGTCACAAATCTTTACAGTGTACTAGAGTATTATCTCACAGCATGTATCCAACTGTGATTTTGGCACTTAGGGGATAGAGAAATGAGGATTAGAAAATTAGGATTGTTCTCAGATACATATCAAGTTTGAGGAAATCCTATGATATATGAGACTATATATATGATATATGAGACTTTATATATATAAAATGGGAATGTTTACCATTTTTAGTAGAGATCATTTGAAAGAAATAAAAGTAATTTTATGTAGCTAACATGCAATTTTTTATTTCCAAGATGAGCACACACAAGGAGGGGTAAGAGAGACAGAGAGAGCAAGAGGGCAAGAGCGAGGGAGCAAGGATTATAAAACTTTAGAAACACTGAGATTGATGATAGTTTGGGATTTCATTTGCCAGAGCTGGTTCTTGGAATTTGAAAATGACTGTCTTATAGAAGAGTCTAGGCTTTGTATAATAACAAAACTTCACTGAAGTGACAACTTGGCTGGATTTTATATGCTTCCAATGCCATGCTGAGAAGGGTTCTGACTCTGAGCTCAGCTCAGGAGGGAGGAGTGCTGATTAATCACATCTGTCTTTCATAGGACAGTGAGGGGAAGCATGATATATGAGTCATGACTTATTAGTGTCTGAAAATCTCTTGATAATTTATTTATTGATGTGTTTACCTTCTGTCACCACACCACCAGGGTATAGTTACAGGATCATTTGATCCTTGTCTTCCTTCTTTTCCCCTAAGATTGATTGATTGTTTGATTTGTGTGTGTGTGTGTGTGTGTGTGTGTGTGTGTGTGTGTGTGTGTGTATGTATGCAGGTGCTGATGAAGGATAGAGGTATAAGATCTTCTGGAACTGAAGTGCATGTGAGCCTTTCAACATGAGTGCTCGAATTTAAACTTGGGTACTTTGCAAGAATAGTAATTGTTCTTAACTGTTGAGCAATGTTTCTAGTCTTCTTGACTGTTGTATTAGGTTTATGGCCTGGACTAGCCCAGAGGTTTGGACCCACTCTCAGCCCCACAGAAGCACACATAGTCCCATTGCTGCTTAGGCTCAAATAATCACATGCAGGCTTATATTATTTTTACACTGATTGGCCTAGGACTCAGGCATATAACTTACTAATTCCTTCACCTGAGCTCAAACAATCTTGTTCAGCTGTACAGCTTGGTACCTTTTCTCAGAGCAACATTTCAACTTCTGTACTGTGTTGTCTCCTGGAATCTCTATGGCATCTATGCTGCTCTGAGATGTTCCCAGAGTTTTCTTAGCCTGGTAGCCCTGCTCACACTTCCTGTCTACCTTTGGCCAATCAGCTTTTTATTAAACTCATAGGTGGGACAAATATTTACAACATTACCAGCATAATCCCACTACCCTTGACTCTTTATTTGAGACATTTACAGTGTACAGAATGACATCCTACATCATATGTGTATGACACATACATGAGGGTGTGTGAGGAGGTTAGAAGAAGTTGTTGGATCCCCTGGAATTCAAGTTATAGGAAAATGTGAGCCACCTGATATAGATGCTGGGAACTGAACTCAGGTCACCTAGAAGAGCAACAAAAGCTGTTAATTACTGACCTACATTTTCAGTCATCATTTTACTTTTTAAGACATTGCTAAGATTGGGAGAGAGAGTCCTGTACCTCACCTGGGCAAAACAGTAGAGCTGGCTCTGGTGTGAGTACGAGTGATCTGAATCTGAGGACCTGAGAGCAGGAGAATTGGCCCCATATCCCTTGCTGTATACTGCTTTGGATAAGCTAGCTGAGGCAGTGCATGAGAGCTCATTTAGATAGTGAACATAAGGGAAAGCTGGTAGTGGCACACACCTTTAATATCAGCACTCAGGAGGCAGAGGCAGGCAGATCCCTGTGAATTTAAGGCCATATTTGGAACCCAGATACCACTCAGGCCCAGAACCAAGGCTATAGAGTTGGCCCACCCCAACATCTACCTCATCTATAAACTGTTGGAGAAAGTAAAGGAAATAAACTTTCAGATCCTAAACAGCAGGATCTTCAGGACCCAGGACAGCAACAGGCTATCCAAGGGGAGCCCCAGTGAGAGCTCTTTATTGGTAGCTGAACAGAAGGCAGAGGCTTTGAACCTGACCAATGATTGATTGCAATGAACACTTGAAAGTGAAGGGTAAAACAAAGAGACAAAATGGTAAAACAGTGTTTTGTTTTGATGTTGTTTCTTTGTTTTGTTTTCCTTTTAAATTTTGTTGGCAAGGGTGGCCGAGGGTGGATTCAGGGCACAGGGGGACAGATGGACAGGGAAAAGTGGAATTCATAATGTGAAACCCACAAAGTATCAAAAAAAGTTTTTTTTAAAGACATTGTTATGGACCCACTCTTGTTATTGTTGGTTATTTTTGTTTGTTTTGATTTGATTTGCTTTTTCAAGACAGTGTTTTTCTGTATAGCCTTTTGTCCTGAAACTCACTCTATAGACAAACCTGGCCTTAAACTCACAGGAATCTGTCTGCCTCTGCCTCCCAAGTGCTGATATTAAAGGTGTGTGCCATTATTGCCTGGCTAACCCATAAGTTTTAAAGAAATTGAGGTATTAGTTTACATCAATATTCCTTTTACTGTGCAACTTATTTTATCTTGAGAGAGTGAGAATTTCTTTAGAATTGGATAGATGCTTTGATTTCTAGAGTAAAAGATGTTCTATCCTTATTTTGTATATTTCCCTTTCAAATCTTAGAGTGACCATGTTTTTAGTGAGTTCTGGTTACTTTTAGTAGAGAGTGGGATTTGAGTATCAAATCCTGAATGTTTGAAATAGAGAATTGTCACTCAGTCATTGTTTCTTAGTCTTTTCAGTAGACATGTTAGGAAGTACATGCTTTAAAGTGAGCATTTCATATATATATATATATGTATATATACATATACATATATATATTTCCATGTTAAATTCAGGCTTATTCCTGTTTTTGTCTTTTTTCCCCAGTGATACAACTGTGGTTATATATACATATATTTCTACATATCTGTGAAAGTTTCAAAGGAATAAAACTGACATTGAATTTTAAAAGACACAGCAGTGAATGGTGGTGGTGGTAGTGGTGGTGGTGGTGGTGGTGGTGCATGCCTTTAATCCCAGCATTCCTGAGTCAGAGGAAGGAGGATCTCTGTGAGTTCAAAATCAACCTGGTCTACAGAGCAAGTTCCAGGACAGAGAAACCCTGTCTCTGAAAACAATCAAAAAACAAAAACAAAAAATCTGTTTAAAGATAGAATGTGACAAACAAAGGAAATTAAGAAGATGTTCTGCTAAAGAATTTGCTATGATGAACTTTACAACAGCCACACAGACTGGAAGGTTCTGAAAAGTTTCCTGTACTTCAGAATTGTTTGCATTTTATTTTTTTTTAAAGGAATGGGTACTCATCACTTGTGTTAGTTTTCTAGGTCAGCAGTAATAAAGTGACTCAGAAAATTATTGTCTCTTATTTATGGAGGCAAGAATTCTGCTTTGAAAGTTTTGGAGTCATTCTCAGTCTGTATACTGGAGGCAAGAGATCTTTTCTTGCCTTTTCTAGCTTTTAAAGTCTCAGGTTTAAAAAGTTTGTTTATGTTAGCATAACTCCAATCTTCAGGTAGTTTGTGTATGTGTGTGTGTGTGTATGTATGTTTTCATGCACAAATGTGCATGTGTTCCTGTAAGTTAGTGTATGTAAGTATGTAGTTACATAAGCATGCATATACTTGTGGAGGCCAGAGGTTGATATTATCTTCTTTAATTGTTCTCCACCTTAATTTTGAGACAGTCTGACACTGACTGAAATTGGGTTTTGCTGATTTCAGCTACATAGGTCAGCAATTGTCAGTGACCTGGTGTTGGGAATGCAGGCATGCGCTGCCACACCCAGATTTTTAAAGGTGAGTTCTAGTGTGTTGAATTGGGTTCCTAGTGCTTGTTTGGCAAGCACTTTACTGAGTGAACTATCTCCTAACTGTAATCTATTTGTACATGTCTGTGTTTGTGGCTAATATCCTACTTTCATAATAATATCAGCTATAGCAACTTCATCTCAACTTTATTATATCTGCATGAATATTACTTCTAAGTAAGACCACATTCTTAATTATTGGGCTATAGTATATTAGCATAATTTGGGGGGAGTACATAATTCAATCTACAATACTAATCCTTGGAATTTTTGACTTGTCTCAAATCTAGCGCTTGGTCATGCTTGCTTGCATGCTATCATTTAGCTTTTTTTTTTTAAATTTATTTTTATTTTTATTGACCTATTTTGAGCATTTCAATAAGAGTATTGCTTTTCCATCATTTTCCTGTCACTTTTCTCCCACCAACTTTTCCTGTATCTTCCACCCCAGTTCTTCTCAAATTTATAGCCTCTAATTATTAGTTATTATTGCTACACATACATTTATAAAAATAACATGCTGATTTCATTAGGCTGTACATGTGTTTAGGGAGAAATATCTGGGATTGGATAACCTTGCAGGGGCATATGCCTGAAGAAGATTGATTCTCTCTTGTTCAGAAACAATTGCTTGACTGTCAGGGTGGGTGTAGATTCTAGACAGCATTAATATCCAGTCATCATGCCTCTGTGCATGCACACGTGCATGCGTGTGTGTGTACATGTGTGTATGTGTGTGTGTGTGTGTGTGTGTGTGTGTGTGAGAGAGAGAGAGAGAGAGAGAGAGAGAGAGAGAAAGAGAGAGAGAGAGAGCTGTAGAGGGAGGGATCCTTGAAGAAGATCTGTTTACTTTAAATATTTAAATTTCTATCATAAACTTTTTTATCTAAAAAGATATTTTTACTGAAATTTAATTTCTCAAGACCAGAGCTCATTATTTT
The DNA here is from genome assembly GCA_004025045.1 of Sigmodon hispidus. Classification (NCBI taxonomy): domain Eukaryota; kingdom Metazoa; phylum Chordata; class Mammalia; order Rodentia; family Cricetidae; genus Sigmodon; species Sigmodon hispidus. The sequence goes on along the minus strand of PVIH01009631.1, from coordinate 49,497 downwards.
CAGGAAGATTTATGTAAGGTACATATGGATGACTCCTCAAATCAAACTTTTTTGTCAATTTTTCTGATTTCTTTCTTTTTTTGTGGTAACATTTTATTTATTTATTTATTTATTTATTTATTTATTTATTTATTTATTTATCAGCCTTGACTCCTGACATAGAAGAATACACTTTATGGAGGTCAGAAGAAATCATAAGATTCTGATCAGGTACCTGGATCTCTATGGTGACATAAAACAGGACAACAGCACTGGGTCATAAAATAGTGATTTGTGAGTAAAGCATGAGTCGAATGATTCACCTCTGAGTAATGCAGGATAAAATAGATTTCTAAGATACAATTCAACTTCATGCAGCACAAATTTTATTCAACACATTCAATTAATCACATCAATAATGACTTAAAAACGAGATAAGTTAATCTGTGTACTAGAAATAGCTGATGGTCATGCTGCTTGACTCTTCCTCTCTGATCTCTTCTCGAACCTGCTGTGACTCAGTTTACTCCCTTAACAAACTGGTTTGATTCTTTTCTTTTTGCTTCTAATATGGTTTACTTCTAGCCTTTCTTCCAGTTGGAGGTCAAGGGTGGCACATAAGAAGCAAAACTCCAACTATTTCAGCTAGATATAAACGAAGGATATTTTAACAAAAGAGAAAGTATGCCTTTATTGAACAGGTATAAAGGAAAGCCATGTGTTAGACATGTATTTTAAAATGAATCTCAAAACAAGAATAAAAGTAATTGAAAAAAAGCAAAAAAGAAAAATTGTAAAAATACTCACTTTAAAACTCAGAAAAAAGTGGACAATGCATAAAAAGAAAATGAATACAACATAAGTTCCCCTCCATAATTCCCAACACTAACAATGAACATTTTTATTGTGCATTGCTGAGATGCACAGCTATAAATGTGTTTTTTACAAGTTGGTATTCAACTGAATATTGAAGTTTATAACCCACTCTTTATTTGATGACATTATAAATACCTTCTGATCATTAGGGTCTTTTCTACAGTATTATTTAATTTTATATTGGAAATTATGCTTCTTTGAAGGGCTACATTAAGAGAAACTAAATAAATTTTCTCTTAAAAGACACTTTTAAACTTTTTTTTTCCCCCAAAGGTCTTTTGTTATAATTAATGGTGCTATGAATAAGGTTGTAGTTATTCTTTGGGTTAGTTAATGCTTGCTTATTTCCCAAGCATAAATTCCCAGTGGCAAATCAATGATTTTAATTTATGTGCAATTGACAACCTGTCCTCTGGCAGGCTGGATAAATGCATACTCCTCAACAGTGTTTGAGGGTATGTTTGACAACAGGACATTGTAGAAGAAAACAGATCCTCCCCAGATTTAAAAAGTGATATTTCAGTGTTTGCTTAATATATTCAAGCCAATCAGTTTAATTCCTAGAAGTATGAAAACTACCCCCAAAACAAAATAAAACAAGCAACAAAACCCCCAGCTATTGATATTTGTATTTGTGTAATCATTATGTTACTTTTAATTAATCAAAGGTATAAATATAAATATAAAGTACACAATTATCAAGGAAAGAGAAAACTATTATATGGTTTCCAATGAGGAGTAGGTAACTAACACAACTACCAATGCATTTGGAAAAAAGAAAATTTCTCTTAAAATATTTTCATAAATCTTCTGAACAGTCATGTTTCTAGTTTTGAAATTGCCCCCTTATGCTCTTTACCAACTACACATTGTTTTTTGAGACAAGGTTTTTTTTTTGTGTAGATCTGGCTATCTTGGAACTTGGTCTGTAGACCAAGTGACCTCAAAATCAGAGATCCTCCTGCCTCTGCCTCCCAAGTGTTGGGTTTAAAGGTCTGCATTGCCACCTGATGTGGGATGTCTTTCTGTACACTGTGAATACCATTGGTTAATAAAGAGGCTGTTTTGGCTTATGGCAAGGCATCTTAAAGGCAGATGGGAAATCTGAGAATAGATAAAGGGGAAAGAGGGTGGAGTCAGAGACTTCGAGCCGCTGCCCAAGGAAGCAAGCAAGATGTAAAGAAACACAGGTAAGGCTTGAGCCATGTGGCAATACACAGATTAATGAAAATGGATAGAGTTAAGTTGAAAGAGCTAGCAAGTAATGAGCCTGAGGTTGAACAGTTTGTAATTAATATAAGCTTCTGAATAATTAGTTTATAATCAGCAGCTGTGGGACCAAGTGGAAAAGATTCCTCCAAACCTCAGCCCTCAGCCCAATGGGTCAGAAAACTTCTGGCTACCAATTTTATATTTAATGTGACTGTATTTTATTTATACATAAGTATTCTTTTGTGTTGCAATCTTGAATTCCTTATATTTTCACAAATGATGCCAATATTTTTTTCAAAGTTTACATGTGTACCATTTAAATGAATTTATAGATTTTGTTTGTTTGAGACCTACGCTGGCCTCCAGCTTCTGATGATCATGTGATTTCCATGCTCTGTGACTATCAAGTATCTGGGACTTCAGTGGCTTGTAAATTCTTTGTTTAATTCTGAAAGCTGAAAAATGGTTTTTTGGGGGATATATTCTGCTTTTGCACAGGACCTGAGTTCAGTTCCCAGGGCCACGTCAGGTAGCTTACAACTGTCTATGACTCTAGGGTGTTCCAATGTCTCTAGCATCTGTGGAAACCTGAACTCATGTGCACCCTCTCACACACATATTAAACAAATATTAAAAAATTAAATTGTGTATTTACTTGTGTGCATATGTGTACATGCACCTATATCATACCATACATGAAAAGATCATAGAATAATTTGTGCAAGTCATTCTTTTCATTCCCCTAGGCAAGTCTTGTAGATTGAACTCAGGACATTAAGTATGGGGGCAAGTGCCATCTCACTGACCCAGATAATTTTTAAAATGGCTTTTATTTTTATATTTACTGATTGTCTTTATTCAGGACCCTGCTTTTACAGGAATTTTGGGTGGAGTTGCTAATGTAGTTCAGTGGTAGAATCACTTGTTTAGCATGTGTATAGCACTGTAGAGATAGTTCCAAGACAGCTGGGGCTACACAAAAAAACTCTGTCTTGAAAAGCCAACCAATTAACCAACCAAACAAAAACCTGTGAGTGTGATCTCTGAGTAGAAATGATACATGTCAACTCTATTAAATCTTCAAATACCAGGGGAAAAGCAAAAACTTGCCATTTGTAGTGCCTCACACTTCTCTTATCCCAGAACCTGGAAGGCTGAAGCCATGAGTTTGAGGCCAACTGAGTCTTCCATGACAGCTCAGGCTGCCAGTGAAATCATGTGTCAGAAAACTCAAACTCAGCTATCCAAACAAACAACAACAACAAACCTCACAAGAATGATTTGTTCATGTTAGCCTTAAATTGGTGTTTTGTTAAACAGTCATACTATTTTGAAAGGCTTTGCTTCTTCTACATTTAGACAAATGGTCATTACACAACAGTGGGACAGCTAGATGATAGTAGAAAACACTCTAGGTTTGAAACCTGACCTTGTCATTTGTTAGCTGTGAACTGAGGGCACAATGATGAACTTTTAAGAATCCTAGTTCAGTCACTCATAAAGATAGAGTGATAATAACATCATGCCTGTTTTCCAGGTAAATGAAAATGATTAGATGGGAAAATATATTTACTAACATAGAGACTATCACCATTAACAGAGGGATTGAAAGAAAATGTCAGGTTGTCTTCAGTTCTGGTCTAAGGTCTACTGTGGTATCATTTTTATACAAATCATCTCATTTGACTCATAGAAGTCTTGAGTCACCAATGATCATATGGCTTCTGTAGTATTGAATTATATGATGACTTAATAAGATATGATACAGTGGATATTAAATGGTGAACTTAAGTAACATTGATTTTTTTAAAACTAAACACATTATTAAAACTTTTGATGCATTCTTAAGTATAAAGTCATCTTCAATAATGGTTTGTAGCAGCAACACTTTTAAGCTTCCAAACTTTTAGATTTTTATATAGAACTAGAAATATGTGGTACACTATAAATGTTTAGTCTGTAAACAACCCTCCCTATAGTATGCAATATGTTTGTATTCTAACTTAACTAGTTTAAAATAAGTTAACAGAATTTGATTTGTATTATTTGTATTATCATTATATCTGACTTTTAATTAGAAAATTAATAAAAAATTGATTTTCTTATTGAGTCAAGTCACAGTCTAAAGATGATACTAAACTAGTAGTTTGTATTTGTAATAACTCTATAGCAAATAAATATGTAAGCCAGTATAATTTACCATTAACATTAAAACTTGTTGGGGTCTTTTAGACTTGTATTTGAAGGTGAAGAAGTTTCCTAGCTTCTTTCAGTCCCAATCCCTCATGTGTAAAATAGAAGTAGCATGGTGTCCACAAAGAAAACCATTATGAGGGAAAATAATGTTAGCCAAACATTTAGCATAAAAATATCCACTAAATTATTGTTGTTACTAACAGGGAACGGCAACATCAGAGAACAATTTTATAAGGAAGGATTTAAAGAATTAATAAAGTACCAAAGAGTAAACCATGACAAATGTAGTTTTAGGCTAACCAGACAGGTGATAGTTTTTGTTTGCTTGTTTTAATGCAAATATGTTTGGATAGAAATATAATATTATTTGAAGAGTATTTGTTTTTCTTGGTTTGGGCATGTAGCTTAGTGCTGGAGCACTTGCATAGCACACCATGGTTTTGATTCCTATTATTTTAAAAAAGTATTTACAGAGATATTACTACACAGTGCTAGTAGTAATAATAAGGAAAAACAAGTTTAAAAACAAAATCATACTACAAATATTTATATATTCACTGACAGCTAAGACTGAATCAGAGCACAGGGCAGAGGTCTGGAATGCCAAAAAGCTACAGAGCAAGATTCTTTTTTGTTGACCTACATACAAAGACTTTGTACATAGGTCACTCTCAATGTTTTCAGAAGCTGTCAGCCAAACTATTTAGGATACTGAGTTTCCTGGATATTCTTTAAGCTTTCACTTCCATATTTAGGCCTTATGTGAGAAGAGGATGTGGCTCAAGTTAAAAGTATATTCTTCTTAATTTTAAAAATTTCTGGAGAATTTGGCAGGAGCCATGCAATGAAGTCTGGGTTATAGTTTTTAGTGGTCAGTAGATTTATGTTTGGCTTAATTAGGCCTTAGAAGAAATGTACTTGGAGCTATTGAAATGATTTAATGTCACAACACAAAGCATACTTCCTGGGTTTTGTTTCTTATGTTATCTGCTTTGTGTTTCAAAAATCAGCAACTTGTTTTTAGACATGTGAATATGCAAGTCTTTTTTTGGAGTAGAGAGAAATACTTTGCTTATATGGTTTTGAAAGGCTCCCTTTCCTGGTTGTTTTCAGAGTGGGAGGAATTCCATTCTGAAGGTCAGAGAAGTCATGACACATTATGGGTAAGCTCATCTCTCTCCTTACTTCACAGTGAGTTCAGAAGAGAATGATGCAGGCAGCAAAATAAGCCATGGTCATGATGTTCTGTGGCAGGCAGAACATTTGGGTTTCTCTACAGGTGAAATCAGTATGAAGTGAGTCATTAGTCGTTACATTTTCTGGAAGAGTCAGAAGAGAAAAAGTTAAGAGTGAAATTGAAGATAGATTTATAATTCACTTCTGTCATTCACAAGGGAGGATGATGTTCTGCATTAAGTTGTTCACCAAAAAGACTCACAATAGGTTCTTATGCTAAGTGCTGACTTGGAAAGGATAGAAAAAGAACACATGGTTTTTGAAATCTCTATTCAATATTATTTATGCTAGGAATGTGTAAAGATGCTTTGTGTATATGATTAAACAATCTGATGTATAGAGACTGTAGTGGTAATTCGCAATGTGGAGAACTAAGTAGTTAAGGAAAGAGTAGGCTGCCTCCCAGAAAGCAAGATTTAATAAAACACAGATAAAGCCACTGAACATGTGGCAATACAATAGATTAATAGAAATGGGTTAAGTTATAAGAGCTAGTTGGTAATGAACCTGAGCCATAGGTCAAACAATTTGTAATTAATATAAGCCTCTGAGTAATTATTTTATAAGTGGCCACAGGACCATGGGTGGGAGAGATTCATCTAGGCCTGAACAGTTCAGAAAACTTTAGGCTACAGCTGTGTTTCAAAACACCAAACTGTTTCAACACAAAAATCTACTTTGAAGGCTAAAAAGTTCATTGAACTGAGTGTTGACTCAGTGTTCAAGGCTCTCACATCAGAAATACATATGTATTAGGAGAAAAAACTCAGGGATATGTTAATTTGATTTTTAATTTGATCATTGTTTTGGATCAAAACTTGTTTTCACATTTGAAGGACTGACAGAGCAAACAGTAGGTGGTAACATATTAGAACTTTGAAATTAAGGACTCACCCTTATTTCCAATAAACATTACTGAAGATTGTTTTCCAGGTAGGTCATTGGTGGGGGGCTTAGACTCAGGTGCCTTCAGTCATTGCCTGTTGGAGAACTCAGGTGCCTTCAGTCATTGCCTTTTGGAGAACAGTAGTGAGAGCTATCATTCTCAAGATTTCCTGACCTTTTCATCTTTTCCATGACAATATGATTTCAGCTAATGTAACATTCCTGGGTTTTATAGTCTGGAGAGAAACTAACAGCCAGGGAATTCTACCAAACTGATGACAAAGAGGAAGGAATATGGGTGTTGGGGAGAAGACTTTCCATTCCTTTGTGCTATTTAACTAGAAAGTTTGACAACCCCCATATAGATGATATCTGGAATTTTCTTATGTTCTTTACTAGTAGAAGGATATAAACATCGATTTGGGATAGAAATTGGTTAAAAAAAGGAAAATAAAATAAAATCAGAAGGCCTTTGTTCCTCCATATTCTTTTCTTTTTTTTTTTTATCTCCCCCACCCCAGAAACAGCCATTTTGTTGAGGGTGCCTTGGATCTGTACTTAGGCTCCTTCCTACATCTTAGTCCAAGTTGCCAGGTACATGGCTATGTGACTGTTGTCTCCTACCCAGTGTTTTTTCTGGCACACCAGTTAGTAGGGACAGGTTTTTTTTTGTTTTTTGTTTTTTGTTTTTGTTTTTTTTTTTTTTTTTTTTTTTTTTTTTTTTTTTTTTTTTTTTTTTTTTTCTGTTGGTGGCTTATTGCATGCAGGTTCAAAACTCCAAGTTCAAAAGCCTCCCAGACACAGTATTTTAAGGTTTCCCAGGAGCATACCTGAGATTATTGGTAAATAACCACTCTTGTGAGGAGTAGTTAGGGAGTCACCCTTGGTCTTTGAGTGCTCCAGTGGATAGATTTGACCAAGTGGGATGCAGGCAGGCTCAAACTCATATAACTCTCAGAACACTAGCCCTCAGTTTCTTCTTCTTCTCCTCCTCCCTCTCTCCCTCCTCCTCCTCTCTCTATCTCTCTTACACACACACACACACACACACACACACACACACACACACACACACAGAGGCTTACTCATTTCCCATCAACCAAGGTTGAGCCTTCTCCCCTTCTTCCAATATTTCTGACTAAGGGTTAAGATAAGAACTTTCAATAGGAATGCTTCCCTGATCTCCAGAGGTCAAACTCTCTTAATTAAAGATGGCCACTGGCCATAAAACTATCTGTAGAAATGAGCCTGTTCAGCTCAAAGATTTTAGTTCTCAAGCCACTGAGGGGCAGTGCTAGGTGGGCACCAAGAAAGACAAGGTCTCTGGAATTTATCTACCAAGAATCTCAAATTCTCTGCTGAGTTTTTCACTCTAGTGAGTGGAATTGACCTCAACTCATGATTTTGGGGTGTTGGACCCTGAATAGCCTCTGAGGGTACCCAGGTCCAGTGAGTGAGATTAGTACAACATCAGTGAACTGGAAGCAAGCTGGCACTCTTGAAGGCTTGCTTATTTTTTCCTGTTTGTGGTTTCATCCTTTAACAGATCTTGAAGTCAACAAAACTCCCCACACGGTGGCTCTCTTTACTAATGTTGGGCATTGAGCAGTGAATTTCAAACAAGTAGTCTTGGAAATTTTAAAAATATTTTTTCCAGATTGAACTTATTTTAGAATTCAAGTGGGAAGCAAAAGTGAGGATTTTAATGGGGTTCACCTTTGACTTGCAGAGAGGCAGAAGTCAGGAAAGCCACTGTAGGCAATAGCTTTGCACAAGTTTGTTAAGGAAGGCAGTTCTGCTGGATTATCCTTCGTATTCACTGCAGGCTCTTTGTGTGTGGGCTAGGAAAGGTGGCCACCAAGCACATAATGCAGGCACATAGAGACTCCAGCAGACAAATAACACACAGAGAAACAAAACACCCCAGTGTAAAAGTAGCTTGTTGAAAATAGGCAATCTAAAACTAGAAGGAAACTAAGAGGAAACAGGCAGCTTTGGATCATTCATAGCAAGGAAATAAGAATAACGTTTGATTCTTAGGGGAAGAATTAAATCTCAAAACAGAGAAATAGCATTAAAAATAAAAAAACATTATGCCTTTGAAACAGTATGCAGAACTAACAGCTTATTCAAACACTAGCCTCAAATCGTAGGAAACGCTCCCACTTAATTGTAATTTCCTCTAATTTTTTGCGTGTATAAGATCCAAATAGTTAAAATGCACACTAATGATTATTGATACTTTTATTTCCTTTTGAAAAGAAAGACACTTGAGATCTTTTAGTGGGCCAGAAATTCATGAATCTTCTGGAATTACTCAGGGGCTTAAAAAGTTCCCAGTGGATGTGGTCTTTCCTTATTACTTTCTTCTTCTCATTTTATTTTTAGTTAAAAATATTAAAAAAGTGTTCCTGGTAGCAACCTTCACCAGAAAACTTGTGTTAGCAATCCTCCTGCATTCTCAGTATGTGTTTTCATAAACAGAATTTAACTTGTAAGAGAAGTGTAAGCCACACATTTCTCCCTCTCACATTCTTAAGATTTCAATTCTTGCAGAAAACACGATGCCATAGTTTTAATTTTTATATCAGTAAGAGCCACAAAGAGTGTGAAAGTATGCAAACAAGGAAGGTAGGGATCCAAATACCAAGACTAACTAAGAAGAGAAAGCCCTGCACTGAAATCTAAGGCAGTGATTAAGAAGGTTCTGAGCACTGGGACAGTCGTGGACACAGGATGCAAGGGGAGATAGATTTGAACAGCGGGTAGATTTAGACAATGAATTGCCACTGTAAGAGCATCACTGCCAAGCCTTCGGATTTAGAGGCTGTGGTGAAAATTAAACCAGTGGCAATTTTCAGTGTTTGTAGCATCTGTGCCCAACAGTTCAGCACCCAAAGCCTGGACAGCTCCACAGGCTCAGCTCCCAAGGCAATCTCCCATCTCATCAATCTACTCAGAGACAGACTGTCAACACAGCCAGACTCATTAGATATTTACTGAAAATCCTCTAAGACTTCCTTTTAAAACACAAACGACTTCCACACTTAATTGCCTATTTGGAAAAGCATAAGCAAGAAATAAAGATTTAAATTAAATTTATTAATGAGAAAGCTAGATGGTGATTCTAAAGATCAGAGTTGTCCTTCATGGGGGCTTGAGTAAAAAGTAAAAAGGAGACCCAATAAAGACATGATTTCACCATCCCTAAATTCCACGAATTCTTCACTTGTCTTTAAGAAGTGGGTGAAATCGAAAACCATCAAAATAATTGAACTTCTTAAAAATTGGATTGTGTGAGTGAAAGGTGTTTATGAGAAGCTGATGACTCCGGATCTTATCATCCTGGAGGACAGCAGAGAATAGTTAATATGTTCCTTGAGGGACTAGGATGCTGACGTCTTTTACTGATACTGGATCATTACGTGACTGAAAAAAAAGGAAGTCATATCATGAATAAAAATCGGAGCGCAACAGTGCAACCAAAATATTCTGTACTTGAAGACAATTGCAGACAGATGTTGACAAAGAGGTGTTTCTGAAACCACATTTGGATAGCTTTTTGTTAACTGCATATATAAATACGAGTAGAAGGCCGGTCACCTCTGTCAGCAGCAGCAGCAGAAGCCTGCATCTTCAGACGCAGCCTGAGATCTTGGAGCAGAAGGTGCCTGGACTCTTGGAAGTTGCCTCCCACAGAGGTTGGCAGCCTGGGCTAGCACTCTCATTTTCTATCCTCCTCTTTTCCTTGACTTTTTCTCTTTTTCTTACCCACTAGCTTCTTTCCCCAGGCGGACTTAAGGCCACTCTGCTCCCCCTCCCTTTGGCTGCTCGCCTACTCTGTCTTCTACATCTTTCTCCTCGCCCACCTCCTTCAGTGTCACGCTCCCTCCTAGTTCTGTGCCTCTACAAAGTTTTGAGCGGAATTTTAGCCTCGGCAAATTAAGTGCCCTCAGCTCCTCCAGCTAATTCCCGCGGCTTATCTCATGACACCAGCGCCAGACAGAGAGTGATGCCTCTTGGGTTGTGATTCCAGCCCGGAAACTCGAAGAAGCCCTTTACCCTCCGTCCTACTTGGCAGCCAACCCTCTCCTAGCCACGGTAAGAGTCTAATAGTAAGGGGGTGGGGGCTTTTACCATACCATACTAACCAATTCATTGATTACAGGCTGCCTTCCAGTGCTGGCAGCAGCAGCAGTGTACGAGTTAGCCTTCTTTAGTTCTAGGTCTGGCTAGCTACTGGGTGCTCGGCACACACATAGCTTTCCCCCCTCCGCCCCCCGAACTATACACGCACCAGCGTGGCTAAGTGGCGTTCAACACAGGGAGCCTCAGCTTCTCTGGCTCCCCCAGCTTCCAGGAGTTTCTTGAGGTTAGAAGGTGGAAAGCCAGGGGCGATCTCACTCACTGCGTGCCCTCTTTTCCCTCCTGCGTAGAATGACCATGTGTAGCGGAGCGAGGCTGGCCTTGCTGGTCTACGGGATAATAATGTATAGCAGCGTCTCCTGTTCACCTGCCGCCGCCGGACTCCGTTTCCCTGGGATCAGGTAGGTGTTAGCCTAGGCTGCGCTAGACTTTCCTTTCGCCAGACACCTCCTCCCGGTCGCCTCCCTGCAGTTCTGGATCGCAGGCTGCTAAACACTGTTTCATGCGCGTCCAGGGTATTTATTTCTACAGCCTTTGGCTAGTTACCAGGTCCTTAGCTAAGCCTGGAGGGTCAAGGAGGCTCTAGCGCAGCAAGACTCCGTCCCCTCTCAACGGTGGAGCCCAGAAACCCAGGTAAAGGGAGTGAATTTCCGACCCCTGTAGAAACCTTCCCTCCTCCAACTTGTCCAAAGGAGGGGGCAGGGTGCCCCTCCGCTTAGCTTCTTTTACCTATTCTTAGGATGAGTTGGAGAACTTCAGTTCCCAAAGCAAACCCCGAGGCTGAGAGTGAAGCTCACTCCACTTTGCTTTGTTACTGCCTATTCTGGAGTATTGGGGCGGGGTCTCTCGCTCCTCCGCCCTTCCTGTTATCTCATTCGAATTCTTTCCCACCGAACAGCTCTCTTTCAATGAATTCTGTTTCAACTAGAGTTTGAGCCCTAACATCTTGGAGGTGGGGGTCTTGACCAACCACGGTTAAGAAAAAGCTACTGTAGACACCGAAAACACATAAGGAGACAGCGAGGGAGGGGGAAGAAACGGATGCGAATGAAAGGAAAGAAAGCCAGCAGGCTGGAGGGGTTGGGAGGACAACCTAGCTCACTGAAGGAGGCAGAAAACCTGGCTTTTGTCTTGGCATCTGTTTCTAATCGTGCGGCGCTGCCCGGGTTTCCTAACGCGGCCCCAGAATCTTCACCAGTATGCGGGACAGTGGAAATGCGTGGGTCCGCGTTTAATGGGCGCGGGGTAGCACTCAGGGCAGCTAGGAGTAAGCTCTGGTAGCCGCACCCAAGAACCTCTGCTTTAAGGGCCATCTGCCCATTGATGTATTGGTAGACATAAATCCTAAGCTTCTTTATCAGGATTTTGGCATGTGGGCACCTGGAAGAGTAGGGGTGGCTAGAAAGATCCTGGTTCTAGTTCCGGGTCTGAGACCTGGACTGGGGGCATTCCAGAGGAAAAATCCTAGATGTGGGCGGTGCGGAGGAGCTCATCTGACTTCTCCAGAGAGGGCAGAAAAGCAATAGAGAGGACAAGTAGGACTGGACCCTGCCTGGAAAAATGTTATTGGTCCCTATTACATTCCGCGTATCTCCAAGGGCCAAAAGCCACCCGGCTTTGCATTTTTGTCCTCTTCTGCCTGTCCTCTGTCGGGTATGGAGGTGATAGATGAAGAGATTGTGAGACTGCTGGACACCTACGGAGTATCATTTCTCAGTCGACCTCTTTTCTTCCGCTCTGTGGTTGAGATGGAATCCAACCTTCCCGCCATTGCTAACAGATCAGCAGGAACTTCTTTGTTTAATGGACTCGAAAGCCCTCTTCTTTCACTTCTCGCTATTCTCAAAGTTCCGCGTGCCTAGCACTTTTCCTGGGTGATAGGCACTGGAGCGCTCTGCCGCACCATAGAATGAGCCAAACTAGCTAAGTTTAGGGGCATCTATTATTCATGTTCCTAGCAGATTCTCTCCAGCCCAAAATAGAAGCTGGAGGTTCTCTGTGACCTACATCCGCGCGGGGAAGGGCTCCCCTGGGCTGGGACGCTTGGATGGGGGTGGCTGCTACATAGGAGTTGGCCTCCTGCATCTTATCTACCCACCCATCCCTTCCATTCTGCTCTGGGTCTCCCGGTCTCGACTCATAGAATATCTCTTAGAATATTTCTCGTTGCGTTCTAAATACTAGTTGGGGAAAGCCTGGGACGCCAGGTGAGGAGAGGGCCAGCCTTTCACTTGGCCAAATTTTGGGATCTACACAGTTGTTCAGTCCTCTTGCCGGCGATCATTGATCCGCCTGAGGAGACGTGAGCAAATTTCCTTGCTGAGCAGGAACTGCTGCTGTGTGTTGTTGGGGAGCCATAACGAAGAAGGAAAATCAGTGGGACCTTCTTGGGACTTGGCAGAACTGGGGAGGGACTTTTAATGACCCTCCTTCTGGCTATCCGGCAGACCGGAAGAGGAGGCTTATGACCAGGACGGAAACCCTCTGCAGGACTTCTACGACTGGGACCCTCCGGGTGTAGGGAGCCCCGCCTCGGCGCTGCGTGACGCCTACGCCCTCTACTACTCAGCTGACAGGAGGTATAACCAGTCGCTTCTGACTAAAGCTTGGGCCTGACCTGGCGGGAGGGGCTGGGTAGTGGGTCTAAAACTAGGGTCCTTCCCATGAAAGTCCTCAAGCTTCCCTTCTACCTAGGTGAATTCATGAGAGCTACAGAAAATTAGCAGTCAGTGAACCTGAGGCCACATCACAGACTGAAAGATCTGCGGTTCATGAGGTGTCAGTGAGAGTGCAACTTTATAGATGGGGAGCTATCAGGCCAGTGAGGTCACCCCAGAGGCCAGGACTAAATTCTATTTTAGATTTATCCCCCCCGGAACTTCCTAAAGTAACTCCCAGGTCACTAGTGGTTGTCAGGCTATTTTCCTTGAAAGCCCAGCAAGTGGGGGCGTTGGCTGCCACTTGAAGGGCCAAGGCAGTGAAAGACTCAGGTCGCCTACTTTGTCTCCTCACTAGAGATGTCGCCCATGAAATCCTTAATGAAGCCTACCGCAAAGTCTTGGACCAGCTGTCTGCCAGGAAGTACCTGCAGTCGGTCGTAGCCAGGGGCGTAGGGTAAGAGTGCGTGACAGAGTTAACCCGTGTGTGACAGAGTGGTGAGCGTATTCTGAGCGCGTAGGGAGGGCGGAGCACTTTACAAGTATGTACAAGCGCGCCCGCCCGTGGGTGTGTTCTGGCATCTAGGTGGATACTACCAGCCTCTGGCGGAGTTCTACAAGTTGGCCATTTAATATTGCCCACAAACCAGAGAAAGAAAGAGGGTAGAAAAATTGGGGGTTGGATGTTTGTTGAATAAGAACTAAATCAAATCAGATAACCCCTTTCCCAATCATTCAAAACCCTCGAGGTTCGTGGGAGGGCTTGCCATAATTTTGGGGAAGAACATTACATTTACTATGAAGGCAAACCTAAGGAACAAAGTTTCCAAATTGGATACTTAAATAGTTTTTGCTCAGGCCAGACAAACCCAGAGCTAAGGTCTTGTGTGATGCTTGTGTCAGCAGAAGGCAACATTTAAATAAAGCCCACGGGGAAGCCGATTACATTTTAACCATGAATAATTCATGCGGTGAAAAATATTGCCTACAGCATGTCGCCTTATATCAAGATCATGTTTTTCAATTTGACGTAGGCAAAGAGAGGGGCGTGCTCCTGTTTGCTTAGATTTGCGGAATCGATAAGGAGCTAGCGGGGCTGGGGTGGGGGAGCTTAAGGAACCTTTGTATATCTGGTAGTGGAAAGGTGCAAGTTCCAGCAATTCAGGTAGAGTCATGGATAGTGTAATCTTAAGAAGCACTGTTTGGAAAAAAGCTTAAAGAGCGAGGATTCTCTGGACACCCCTGGATGCTTTAGAAATGTCTAGAAATATCGGAAAGATCCGGTGCCAGGAAACTGTGGGTGGGAAGGAGGGTCCCCGGGGTCTCCGTCACAGTATTCCCGCCAGCTGGGGCGCGGCAGAGGAGGGCTGCCCGGGAAGTTGAGTCTTGCAGGCTCTCGCGTGGGGGTGGGGCACACTTATTTCCTTCACAAACACTCATCTTGTCTCCCGCCCCGCCCCCTCTCCTTGCAGCGAGAACCTAGGCGGCGGCACAGCGGACGACCGGGCGCCCCTTACCAAGCGCCATTCGGACGGCATCTTCACCGATAGCTACAGCCGCTACCGAAAACAGATGGCTGTTAAGAAATACTTGGCGGCCGTGCTAGGGAAAAGGTATAAACAGAGGATTAAAAACAAAGGACGCCGAATATCGTACTTGTAGCGATGAGTTGTCAGCTACGCTGTGTATAAAATGAAAAGTCGTTTTCCAAATTGACTGACCAGTCATCGCTCATGTGTTCTTTCCAAACTTGTATTTATGTATGAAGTAAAGCCATTAAATGACTATTTTGATAAAAATATTGTTTTTCTTTTTACGAAGCACTAGAGAATGCACAGATATACTTTGTGGACCAATTATTGATATATATTATAAATATATATTAAGATTATATAAGTATAACAGAGAGCAATTCATAAACGTGCACAAAGATTGAAAATTCGCCTGAGCTGTTTATGTTTTTATATGAAATAAGTAGAAAAATAGACAATCATTGTTTTAAATATTACTCCTATTTTTGTAAACTGGAATTAAAGGATAGTATTTTTATCCACAATAGGCCTGAAGATACCAATAATGGCCATTTGCTACTGTACAAAAAAACAATGATGCCCTGCTCCAGGGGAATTCTGAGGTAATGACTGGGGGAATTGCTGAAGGGCTTTCTTTCCCTGTGAGTCTCTGGGGCAGGCTGCTTGAACCCCAGCCTAACTAATTCAAGAGGCATTGTCCCACTGGCTGCGGGCAAATCCAACACTTTTGCTTTCTTTGATTCTACTTTTATGTATATTCGTCTCTCCTCAGACTCTCAGCCCAGAAGGAAATTCTAATTAAACAACAGCTCGATCCAAATTGTACTTCTCCCCAGAATTTCATGTCATTCCCTGGGAGAAGCGTTGAGGAATTGTACAGAGGAGACTGGCTTGAAGGGAAAGCTCTCTTTTCTGTACTTCCCGATTCCCCAGGGAATCAACTATCCAAGGCTAGGTGCAATTGGAACAAAGTGAAAGAAACAGAGGCGGATTGGAACAGGCAAAGCATGGGGTGGCAGAGGAGGACCCCCGCAGAGGGACTAGTTTGAGAACTGCCTCAGGTCTGAGACTCTGGGGGCCAGTCCAGTCCCTTTGCAGGTTCCACTGCCTTATTGATAGATTGGGTGCTGGATATTGGAAATGAATGCAAAGTACAATGTGTTTTTCTCCAGTGCTGTCCATGCTTCTCATTTTGTGAAATGGCCAGTATCCTTTCCTTTGAACCCTACTCTGTAGAAGTCACCCCTGTTCTTTGTGGTTTTTCCTGGAGAACTCTCCTTTCTATCCCTATCCTCCTGCATTGTTTAAGAATCGTTTGCCATTTTTCACTCACTTATCTTAAATTTGTGAATGCTACTCTTCTTCTTTTTTTGTTGCTGTTGTTTGATGCAAGCAGTTATTGTGAAGTTTAGGAACTCCTATGTAGCTACCACGAAGTAATTATGCACTAAATATGAATCTTTTGTTTCTTGTTTATTGAGTTTGTAGGTAAAATGTATTTTTCTACATTATGGCTTATTGCTTAGTAAAATTTGTTTCATAAAAACCAATCTTTGTCATATTAGAATGTGTAGTGTTCCAGTATTGTTCAGTTTGACTAACTGATAAATCATTTAAATCCCAACTTCATATGTATGAGTACTATCTTATATCTCTGGTCAAGAATGGGGTAAGCAGGGTCCTATACCCCAGCCATGTATCCTGTCTTGGCTAAAGAAAGCATGTCTGTTTCTTGTCAATTTCTTGAATACATATGGAGTAATCTTTATAAAAAAAAAAAAAAAAAAAAAAAAAAAAAAAAAAAAAAAAAAAAAAGAACCTTCACCCAGCAACCAGATCAAGCAGCAACAAAACAGCAAGTCTCCCAAATTTTAGGCACAAATCTTCAAAAAAAGAAAAAAAGAAAAAAAAAAAGAAAAAGAAAAAGAAAAAAAAACCCATTAGTTTGTAAAGTTTAAAGGACTTTTACTTTTTCCTGTACAGATTCGGTTAGTATGAAGTCAGGCATCTAAGAAAACAGAACTGTATTTGCATTCCCAGGCGGATGGATGGATGCTGCTCTGAGATCACATTGCAAACAGAGAAAGCAGGCATTAGATCTCAGCCTGTTCCAGCTGGGCTATAGGATCAATCTTTATTTCTGCAGTCTCCTCATGCAATGTGACCTGGGATGCAGTTTGCAGCTTTAGTGCCTTTCTTTGCCTTTTAAATCGCCACGAATCACAGATGGCTATTTAGTGGCCCTACAATGCTGCAACACATCGGCTTGCGTTTTAGTCTTAATTATTTGTTTCTTGGAAAATGGGCAGAGTTTTCTGTATTTGTGTCAGCTGTTAGTGGTGAAACAAGGCTCTAGTGAACCTTTTATTTATGAAGTCTAACTTAGTGTTCACGTGACTAGTGGCAAGCATTTTACAGTGATCACTCAATTTAATCTTTTGTATACTTTTTAGAAATGCCAAGAGCCTTACTAAACTGGAGCAGATTTATTATATAGTGATGATTTAGGTAGATGTTAGTCTTGAAGCTCTTATTTTGTGTGCAACTGATTATACAAACATATTAACCAAGCATTATTACACACATAATATCTATAATTAGGACTTTGATAACTGTTATATAAAGTGTGTAAAATTTGTATGAATAAATTTTTGTAAACAATTCACTTTGGTCTAATGTTTGGAGAAAAAATACATTCAGAAAATAATCATTTAAAATTATTTAAAGTATTATATTTCTTTAGTAGTCATAAGAATTTTTTTATGTCTTGAATATATATCAACCTAACCATTCATGCACTTCATAAATTGTACTCTAACATCTGTTTGATGGGGGTACCCGATTCAATAAAAACTTTAAAGTAGCTACTCAGATAGAAAAGCCTAAGAAATCACTAAGCCCATAAATAGATAAGGATGCTAGAACAGTTGTAAGCTACATAACTAGTTAGATTAGTTTCTATCTGCTAGTATATACATATATGGCTTAGTATTCAGAAAATTACCAGGCAGTGGTGGCATATCATATTTCATTGTTAGATACACTTGCAAAGTAACTAACTTTTAAAAAAGTACCTATATATTAGCTAGATCTTGATAAAATTTTGTATGAAAATGATTTAAATAATGAGTTTAGAAATTGTGAAATGTGTTTAGAGATATGCAAAGTTATTATTCACAAAATGTAGAAGAATCAAAGACATGATTAATCCAAGAGTTAACAAGAACTCTAACATGTACTTTGAAGCCTAAAAAAAAATATAAGGTTATTTTTAGATAATGTCTGCTATTAATTTAAATTAGTAAGATTTAAAAGAAAGCCTTCATGTGAAAATCCCTTACATTTCCCAGTGTATTTTTGGTGTTCTTGTTTATTTCTGAGTTAAAAATACTTTGAGAATCACTAACAGTGGTTCATACCATTAAGTATAAAATGCTATATTTTCATCCTAAAATTAGTGAGTTCAGTTAATAAGTCAGTATGTCACAATAGTGTTTAAAGACTAGTAAGACTTAAAAATTATTCTTAAAGCATAGCTCAGCATTTTAGAATCATATATGGAGGAGTCCATATATGTAGATATATGTGGAAAATGAGAAAAGAATATAGTAAAGTTAGTTTATATCAGATTTTATTAGATAAGTAGAATTTTTTCCTTCATTTGTAATTTTCTTTATATGTCACAATGTAGTAAATGAAAAAAATGAAGAAAGATAATTTATTTGTTTCAGGACTAATGCAATGACTTGTCAAGGAAATAAAGATAAGCCCCAGACTTGGCTGACATCAAATGGAGTTCAGATATGTAATTACACTTGGCATATTTTTATATGAGATAAATTGAATGACAGGTATTATTATGAAGGTTTAAGATAGTTGAATTTTCAAAGGTCTAACACATGTGCCTTATTGCTGTAAGGACCTGGAACATAGAAATTCAATATAATACATATTAAACTCCTGAAATGGGCAGGCATGCTGGTCAAAGAGCTTGACTGACATCTAGTTGTGCTTTTTGTAACAATATCATCTGGTGTCTTTTTAGTGATGCAAATTATAGGGTTACACCAGAACCAATGAACCTACATTTTAAATAAAAAGGCTACATTGATGTTCATTAAGTTTGAGATCACTTAGATTTAGAATTTGATGACCTATGTAGATGGGTACCTATTCATTCAAGTTAGTTATTTTTCATATTAAATAATCATGAGACTATGCTCCTTGCTTATAGTAATCTATAAAAAGAGTACCTCCCTACAAGAATGAGCATTAGGCTTTTGGACAAGTACAATATTTTCTTTAAGTCATTAAGACCACTAGTTAGTATTACTTTATATGAGTACTCTGATTGCCTGCCCTTCCTCCTACAGTTACAGGTAGTTAGTTCCTGAAGGGGAGTGATTTTCTAAAGAGAGTCCTAGAAGCTTCAATCTCATTATTAGAAGATCAGTATCATATCAAAGAGCCCTAGTAATAGCTAGCTGGTACTAATTATGGGGACCAAGAAGTCAACTTCTTACTACATCTCAGTTTAATTTTAACAGTTTTAAACTCCTGAACTGTTCACAACTGTTACTACTTACCTGGTAGTGCCACTATGGCCTCAGTCCTCTCCTTACACCAGCATAGCATCAGAAACCATGATCAAGTTGGCAGTCTTTTCTTCTAGTGTCATCACCAAAGAAGAAGCATACAATTCTCCTTGCTGCTGCCCTTGCCCCTACACTGGATCTCCACAGAAACTTGTTGCCTATCTCTGGACCTTGATAATTCTCCTTCAGTCAAACAATTTTAGCTTTTTTATGTCCTGTCTTTCAAATGAGCTATTAGTGAATGGCTGCCACTGTTACTTCAAGGTTCTTCCAGTTACTTTTCTGTGACTCTTTTGTGACCCCTTTTCACATGAGTATTTTTTTTTTATAATAACAGCATATAGGTATAAAAGTAGGTATATACATCAAACACCATGACAAGTCATATATCTATTTTAGAATAATTTTACTATTTATAATAGATAAAAAACAAATTTTGTATACTGATGATCTGGGTGTACTTATTTTTGCATAATTAACTGAATCTTGACTGAATATTTGGTACTACAGAATATCTTCAACTTTTATCAAAGTTAGTTGACAATTTTATAGTCATTGATACTGAGAATGCTGTTTGTGTGAATACATATTATAAAATGTCAAAGTATGTTTAGAGTCATTTTAGATATTTCTGGAATTTAAGCTCTAATATTGAGTCAAAATTTATTTACTGGTTTTTAAAAATGAAACTGAAGTGAACAATTAAACCAGCAATTTAAAATATCAAATTTAATATAGTTCAAAGACTAATTGAGGAATGAGTAGAAAATATTTAAATTCTTTGTTTCTATAATTAGATCATTATTCTTGTATAAAAACATAAAACTTTTTATGTACAGTAACAACACTGAGTTTAAAACATAAAATGGTCTTGAGTCCTAGATGAGATGTTTTAGGCAGTATTTATTATCATTGTGGTAATATAGTTTACATAGTACAAAGTATAAATGTGTATTCAGAACAAAAGTTTCTGTCAAGTCATGTGAAATACTTCTAATTCATTATACATTTGAGTTTAAATTACCTTTTTTGTTTTTCTGTTTTGGGAAACCTCTTACTGTTGTCAGACCTTTTCCTGACACATTTAGTTACATGACCCAATGTGGGGTTGTTCTTAGAAGGGCAGCTTTAGAGTCTTTGGAATGAAAATGTATTTTTCTCTGTTCCAATAATCTCTTTTTGCCTGGAATATCTCCTCTACCTGTTCAATATCAATCATCTGTAAGGTCCAAGGATTCAAGTCTCCTCCCTTCCTCTGTACCCTCTTTCATGTGCTCCCCCAACTCTCTTGTTGACCTTAGACAAAATATCCCTTGTCTTCACATCTCAAGTGCTAGAATTATAAGCATGAAGCACCACATCAGCTCTCAAGGCGTCTTTTTCTAGAAAGCGTCATCAGACTCTCAGAATCACTATCATTTCATTTTGAAACAATTTACTCCTGCACTGTTTTCTTGAGTCCTTTTTAAATGTGTTGCCACTTCTGATCATTGCATTCTGTCTACCCCACTCTTTAAAAAGTAATTTGTAAGTTGATAGCTTGTTCCTACCTAGACAATCTCTTGAAGTAAATATGGGTGGCATATTGTACTTTGCTATCTTCCAAGAAGTTACCTGGGGGACATAAGAAATACCTTTCTTGAAGGAACAAATTAACCTGAAGATTTTCAAAATTCTTCACGACATTTTTTCAGATTCTAATAGTTGTTGAGCTGAAAAGTATATTTAGGAAGTAATATTAACTTATTATTTTGATATTCATCAGAATCCTGACTCAATCTACCTTTAGGAAAAGCTACAGGGAAGGTATTCTGTGTCCAGCACAAGGAAAAAAGCATGTCTTTGTGTCTCATTCCTTTTTGCTTAACTACCCCTAATTATTTTGGTTAATAATACCTCCTCTATACAGGACATAGGTTTATGGGATGTTAACTAACTTCTAGATACAGCCAGATCAGAAAATTGTATTCCTTGATAACAAGTCATACTTGTTATGTGACCCATTTTAGGATAATGGAATTACAGTAGCATCATTTTCTGATTGCTTCCAGGAAAAATGTTATTTCTTTCCCCTGAATAGTGTGGCCACATCATACAAAAAGGCAGCCTTAGGGATGGAAATATTGCTCAGTGGTTATGAGTACATACAGAAGACTCCCAACTACAGACTTTTGACTGGGTTTACAGTACCAAGCATGAATTCCCACATTGAAACAGGCCTCAATCTAACAGGTAAGCAATTGGTTACTCCTTAATAGTCATATCACCATTATACTAGTGTGCACATTTTTCCAGGTAGGTTGGTAGTACAAGTCCACAACTGATAAACTGCTGCTGATTCTCCTAAGCAGTCTTCATTTTACACGCTGAAAGTTAATATGCAGGAAGCTTCTAGCTCAGTTTCAGCTCTATTTTTCTTTGTCCCAAATGGAAAGTATGTGACATCTTCAGCAGTAGGACTTAACTTCAGTGGTAAATAGAGAGATGGCAACAGTCTATACTATTTTGGGAGTCTCTGATGCCTATCCCTGGCTTTTTATTAAATAGCTTATCTTCTAGAGAGCTTTCTCCACTCATGCAGGTTATTTTTATTCAAATGTACTTAAAACCATTAGTTTTTAAACTACAACAGTTCCTTGAGAGCATCTCAGAAAGTCTCTATACTATACTGAACAATATTTTTGGAGACATTTTCTCATGTGGCCCAGGCTGATCACAAATCTGCTATGTAGTTGAGTGGTAAGATCATAGGAATGTACCTGATCTTTATGGCCCCTCTGCCCCTCTTCCTCCCAACAGCTTGTTCAAGATGTAGCTCAGATTAGCCTCTAATTCACAATCCTTCCATCTTTGGCTCCTAGGTGCTAGTAGAGCTGGTACTGCAGTAGCACACCACCATGCCCAGCTGAAAGTACAAACTACTCCTGCTATTATTCTCTGACCTCTGCAAAACTTGTATTAACCAGTCTTCTGAATTCTTCAGCTTTCTAATATCCCTTTTCCTTTGTTACTGTTCTTTCCCCCTTTCTGTCCTGTCTGTGATCAGTTTGATGACTCTCTCCATGTGTTCTTTCTCTGATCGCTTTTGCTACCCTCACTTTAACATTCCTTAAACTTGGGTCAAGTCATTGTGTGTTTTCTCTGGTTGTCGAGTTTTTTTTCTTCTTGCAAATAGATGTGCTTTGACACTGCTTCATTCCAAATTCATGTTTTTGTCTTTCTGTGGTCTTAGACTTCTCTTTTTACTCTGCAATATCTCTAGCCCTGTCTCTTACATGTCACCTGCCATATTCTGGAAACAAATGAGAGCTCCCTTGGCTTTTGAGCCTTATCCTTGATTTGTTTTTTTCATTTTAAATTTCCATCTGAATATTTTCTGCCATTTTTGTCCCCCCCCCTTTTTTTTGCTATTTTTTGGCAGGGGGAATTTCTTTGTCTTTAACTGTTCCATCTGGTATAGCATCTAGTTTTTACCTGATTCCTAGGACTGAACTTTCTTTATGTTTTCCCTTTCCTTGTTCTCTCCTCTCCATCAATGTCTCTGCCTTTCCCATTGACTTCTCTCTATCCTCAGTGTGTCTAGGTTCACATTCTACCTCACACCTCCTCACCCCATCACCACTGCAAACTTCAACACTGTATTTAAGTCCTTGTTAGAGTGTTCAAATGCCTCATTGATGCAGCTGCTTTTATATGTACTGGACATCCCCAACCTAGTGTATTCTCAAATAAAATAGTTAATCATATACTTATCTGCTCTTCCTGGTTGTTGTCACTACTCTGCATCATACTAAATCTATATACTTGAGAAAGGTTCTTCTCTTTTCTCCATTCATGTAGTAGGCCACTGATTCTCAGGGATTTTCCAGCCCCATTTCTGCAGAACCTCACACTAGACATAATCATTTTGGCTAAAGTCTTAACTTTTTCACCTATGTAGGCTAAACTTAATTGTTCCTTTATTGCACAGTTTGAAAGTTCTTCTAAACTCTTTTAGATGACCTGAAATCCCTCAGAGACCTGAGATGGAGGCTTAGTAAAATGAGCATTGGTCACCTGCATATTCTAGAATTTTCTATCACTGTGATAGACATATCGTCAATTTTTAACAACAAATTTCAAAAGACGTAAGAGTAGAAGAATGTTGACAAGCATGGTTTTCTAGGTCCCTGTTGTTTCCTTGGGGGGGTCAATAAGCTGGGCAGAATAGCAATGCTAATATGCCTGCTTAGGGATAGGTTCTTTCAGGTAGAGGAAAGAACAAACCTAAGGGATTTCTAATTCTTTTTTAAATTTCTATTTATAATGTTGTACTGACTGTTTTTGTGTGTCAACTTGACACAGCCTAGAGTCATTAGAGAGGAAGGAGTCTCAGTTGAAGAAATGCCTCCATGAGATCCAGCTGTAATAAATTTCTCAATTAGTGATGAATGGAGGAGGGCTCAGCCCTTGGTGGCTGGTGCCATCCCTAGGATGGTAGTCCTGTGTTCTATAAAGAAGCAGGCTGAGCAACCCATGAGAAGCAAGCCAGTAAGCGGCTCTCCTTCATAGCCTCTGATTCAGCTTCCTGACTTCAGGATCCTGCCCTATTTGAGTTTCTGTCCTGACTTCCTTCAGTGATGAACAGCAATGTGAAAGTGTAGGCTGAATAAACCTTTTCTTCCACAACTTGCTTTATGGTCATAGTGTTTCTCACAGCAATAGAAACCCTAAGACAAATGTCCTAAACACCTAGCTTAGATACTTTGCTGTTTACAGGATTACAAAACTTTTTTAAAGCAATCTACCTGTGTCTCACTTCCTGACTTTTTGGTATTTTATATTTTTCTCTATTACAAACATATTACCTAGTATTAGAGCATATTGTTGTACAGCAGATCAAAAGAAAATTTTTATCTTATGTAAATGAAAGTTTATACCCGTTAACATTTTTTTCCAGCAGCCATCAGTCTACATTTTGCTTTGATGAGTTTGACTACTTTGGATGCCTTGTACAAATGAAATCATATATTGTTTGTCCTTCTGCCACTGGCTTATTTTACTAAGCATAATGTCTTCAATATTAATCTATGTTGCAGAAATGATGTTCTTTTTACAAGTGCCTATTCGTATACCAGGCTGGCCTTGAACTCATAACTGCCTACTTCTGCCTCTCAAGTGCTCAGATTAAATTTGTGAGACACCATCATACAGCTGACTGTCATCATCATCACCTTCTTCCTCTTCTATAACCTTTTTTCTTTAATTAATTTTCCCAATCAGATCAGTTTTCCTTCCCTTCCTCCTCCTCTTCCAATCCCCCCTCTTCCCTTTCTTACCCATCCACTCCTCTTTCTTTCTCTTCAGAAAAGAGCTGGCCTCTTACGTATATCAGCCAGCCCTGGCATACCAAGTTTCAGTAAGGCTAGGACTTTCTTCTCCTATTAAGGCAACCCAGTAGGAGGAAAGAATCCCAAAAGCAGGAACAGAGTCAGAAAAAGCTCCTACTCCTACTGTTAGGAGTCCCACAAGAAGAGTACAACTATAACATATGCAGAGGGCTGCCTAAGTCTGTCCCATGCAAGCTCTCTGGTTGGAAGTTCAGTGTCTTTGAGTCCCTAGAAGCCCAGGTTAGTTGATTCTTGTGAGCTTTCTTGTAGTATCCTTGACCCCTCTGGCTTCCACAATTCTTCCTTCCCTTCTTCTACAGGACTCCCAAAGCTCTACCTTAGGTTTGATTGTGGGTTTTGGTGTCTGTTTTCATCAGTTTCTGGGCAAAGCCTCTCTGATGACAATTGGGCTAGGTATCAATCTATGAGTATAGCAGAATAGCATCAGGAATCATTTCATTGACTTTTAAAAATTGCTAGTTATGTTTGGTTCTATTCTAGGTCTCTGGACTGTCTAGCCCCTGGATCCTGGTCTTCCAGGCAGTGTCAGGCAGGGGTGGGTTTCCACTCATGGTATGGGTCTCAAGTTGGACCAGTCATTGGTTGGCTGCCCCCTAATTTCTGCATCACCTTTATCCCAGAACATCTTGTAGACAGGGAGAATTGTAGGTCAAAGTTTATATGATTGAGTTGCAATTCCAATTTCTCCACTGGAGGTCTTGCCTGGTTACAGGAGATGACTGGTACAGGCTCTGTATTCCTCATCATTAGGAGTCTGGAATCACCCTCAGAGATTTCTGGGAGTTTTCATTGCACTAAGTTTCTAGCTGGTCCCAGAGATGCCTCACCTCACTGATTCCAACTGTCTCTCCTTGTACTCTTTAGCTCAATCCTCCCCCACCTTGATTCCTCCTGGGTTCCTGTGACTACCCCTGTCATGCGCCACCTTGTCTCGCAAGGAAGACGCGACACCCAGGCTCTTCTTTCAGCAGTTTTATTCAGGAACCTTGAATTCTGACTTCTGACTTGCTTACTTACTTATGACAGGGACTGACTGACTTGCTACATGTTCTCTCTCATTCTTTCTCCTTCTGACCACGGGAAACCCAGCCGCAGCCTAAATAGTCTCTGGGCAGCCAACCCCAGTATGCCACATAGGCACTACCCATAGGTCCAGGTATGCGGAAGCAAGCCAGATCCTCAGCCTTAGCCATATATAGAGTTGTTTACCACAGAGAGCGCTCACCATCGAGAAGGTATAGGCGTGGCTACACGCAGCTCTCCACACACCCCCATCCAGACCTCACCCCATCTTCTGTGATGTCTATTCTATTTCTCCGTAATAGTGAGATTCTTGTGGTCACTCTTGAGCCCTCCTTGTTCCTTAGCTTCCTTAGGTCTGTGGATTGTAGCATGGCTATCTTTTATTTTGCAGCTAATATCCACTTATAGGTGAGTACAAATCATATTTGTCTTTCTGTGATCATATGTTCTTAACTCATTTATCTGTTGATGAGTGTACCAGTGAATGAGTGTGTCTGTGTCTTGGCTGATGTGTATGATGCTACAGTATTAGTAACCAATAATAGTATACCCTTTCAGAGATATCAAGTATTAAATGAATATAGTCAATCAGTTTTAATAATTTTGAAAACCATCTTTTAAAACAATGTCCACTTTGGTACCTGATAATGTGAGCATCAAGCCAACACTCCAGAGAACTAAACACATTATAGGAGCATCTGAGAAGGTCCAGTCTCTGTGAGAGACTATTGTACATGAGGCTACCTCACTAGTGTTAATAGGGTTGTATTACATCAGAAGAGTGAATAAAGCTATCATTGTAGAGCAAATGTTTTTATTCAGTAATTACTTGCCAGTATGGCCTCAGCCTCCCTAGTTGAAGGCCTGGGGTAGTCAATTGCAAAGGCTCTATTATGTGAAAGGAGTTCAGTTATAGTCTATGAGCAATGCCTTTAACAGCACCACTAATTAGGATCTGGGCTCATTCTGGAATCTGTTTTCTTATTTGACTTGGACTCAGTTGTAGTTTAGTTCTCATTCTTGAATAAAAAATTTTGGGGGCTTAAACTTACAGTCTTCACTTTTCTTCAGGAGAAAAGGATACATTCACGTTTCAGTAGATTCAAGAGCCAAGAGTTTAGTTATGCACATGGAAAGGGAAAGCCAGAGATCCATCCAAAGTGTTAGTGGCCTGTGTGATCTATTTCCTTTTACTTTCTAATACTAACAGTATATTTTGTTTAGTCTAATGTATATAAAACATCATTGTTTTAATGTGTTTTCAACATAAATTATTTATTTTAAAATTATTTGTTTTTATTTTCAATTATGTGTGTCTGTGTAGCGGGTGTGCATATGAATGCAGGCGCTTATGGCATCAGATATAGGTGCTGGAAACTGAACTTACTCAGGTACTCTTTAAGGGCAGAATGCACTCTTAACTACTGAGACAACTTTCTAGCCTTGTTAAAAAATACAGGGTATTTATTTTTAAAAACATTTTTTATTAAAATATATTGTACAAAACTGTGAACTTTATTGTGACACTTTCCTATGGGCATATAGTGAACTTTCCTCACAATTCCTCCTTCGTCCCTCTTACCCCTTTCATCCCTCTCCTCTTCTTTCTGTCCTCCTTGGTTCCACAAATGAGAAAAACATGATACTCCTTTTTTGTTTTGCTTAAAACAGCAATTTGTAGTTCTCTCTATTAGATAAAATGTCTTACCAAAAAAATCATGATTTTGTTTTTTATGGACTCAGATTTTCCTCATTGAATGATTTGCTATTGGGTACCTATGCTGGTTGTGTAATTTGGTTGTGAATAGTTGTAATAATCACAGGGACGTAGGGAGCTGTGTGCTGTGTTGACTTTGATTCCTTCAGGCTTGCATCCAGGAGTACTATAAATGGGTAATGCAGCAGCTTTGAATTTAGAGTTCTGAGGTTCCTCCAATTTGATTTATATATTAGCAGCAGTAATTTATTTTTCCATCAGCAGTGTACAAAGATTGCCTTTCCCCACATCCTTGCCAGCATTTGTCATTTGTCCTCTTTTCTTGTTTTGTGAATATATGCACGTTCCCTTGTGAGTTTGAATAGTTTTTATTTTTATAAGACAATGAGATACATCATAAAATTATTTGAGAGCATGAAAGGATATGAGAATGACCTATTCTTTTTTAAACAAACAAACAAACAAACAGCTTTTTAAAATTTATTTTATAAACAAACCACAGTTCCCTCTTTCACCCTTTCTCCAGCTCCCCCTACCTCCCTGCATGTCCATCTACTTCTTCAAAAGGGTAAGGCCTTCCATGGGGAGTCAGAAAAGCCTGGTATATTCAGCTGAGGCAGGACCAACTCCTCTTCCTCCGTCCCCCTGCATCAACACTGAGCAAAACATTCCACCATAGGAAACAGACTCCAAAAAGCCAGCTCATACACCAGGGATAGACCCTGGTCCCACTGCCAGGGGCTCCTCAAACAGACCAAGCTGCGCAAGTGTTTCCCACATGCCAAAGGCCTAGTTCTCTTCCATCTAGGCTCTACAGCTGTTGGTCTAGAGTTTGTGAGTTCTCACAAGCTTGGCTCAGTTGTCTCTGTAGATTTCCTCATAATGATCTTAACCCCCCTTTCTAATATAATCCCTCTTCCCTGTCTTTGACTGGAGTCCCTGAGCTATTCATCAATGCCTCACAGCTTCAGTGTTCTCTGCTGTTTTGTGGGGGTAGATGGCTAAGAGCAGGTTTTCAGCTTCCACCTGCCCCCAAACCATGTCTCATTTTTAAAGTCTAGTTATTGACTGTTTTATTTATTTATTATTATTCTTAAATATCCCCTACTCTTTTAACTAAATATTCATAAAATCTTGAGTGGAGGGTGTGTGTGATGTTCCCAGAGCGGTTTGTGCTAACTCTTAGCTAGGCTGGAAGTGTAGCTCATTGGCAAAGCATGTATACAGTACAAAGTGTTCTGTTCTATCCCTATAACTGTAGAAAGTGAAAACAAATGCCAATAAGAGCAGCAGATAGCATTGAATCTGAAACAGAGATAAAGGGAAAAACAAGTGTCAACTATGCCCTTCACAGTTCTAACAGCAGGAATGATGAGGGCAAAAATTGTATAAACCAAAACATTTTAGAAGATGGCAAAGAAAATGGAAAAAAGAAATTAAGAGAATAATTGGTAAAATAATAAAAGGAAAGAATATTCAAAAAGGAAAAAGAGGGATAGAGAGATGGTTCAGCTCTCAAGAGTACATATTGTTCTCAGAGTTCCATTCTCTGTACCTGTGTTGGGATGCTCAAAACTGCCAGGTCCAGGGGATCCAGCTCCCTCTTCTGGATTCCCTAGGCACCTGTATTCATGGATGTATATTCTGTCCCCCACTCCCACCATATAAATGTAATTAAAATAAAGTAAAGCTTGTATTTTTAAAAAGGGTGAAAAGTTAAAAAGAAATAAAACAAGAAGTGTGTACTTCTTAGTGCAAAGGCTCTAAAATATTATAATTAACCCCTCCCCGTGTGTGTGTGTGTGTGTGTGTGTGTGTGTGTGTGTGTGTGTGTGTGTGTATGTATCCAAGGACAAGTTGCCAGAATCAGTTCTCTTTCCACCATGTGGGTCTCAGGGATTGAACATAGAGTATCAGATTTGGTGATACATACCTATACCTGCTAACCATCTATCTTCCCCTCCTCTCTCCTTTCATTGGTGGGTATGATTTGATTCCAGACTGTTCGGAATGGTGTTCAGTTTCTGTGCTTACTAACCCAAAAGTAGCATGGAGTCAAAATCTTCTCTTGGCTAGAGTTTACTTTGGACAGATTTGCTTGTGGCACTCTAAAACTGAACTCTACTATGTGTTTGGATCTTCTTTGAAGCCTACATTGAGGGTATGGCAACAAGCTGTCATAGGAAAAGGAGAATACTGGAGTTTCCCATTTTTTTTTTTAACCATTTAGAATTTTCTAGGGCTTAGTCCTACATGTAATCTCATGTATCTTCTCAGTCTCCAGACCCTCTTTAACTTCCAGCCTGGCCTGTGAGTCTTAAAGGAAAGCAACTTCTGCTCTGCCTTAAATCTCTTATCCCATTCCACTACTTATATTTTTCTATGAGCTTGCTTCTGGGATCTTCTTCTAGGCTACACTGAGTAACAAAGTAGGTGCTGGACCAGAAAGTATGACACTATTTTTTTTTTTTTATTTTTTATGGGTTTCAAATAAAAAAGGAAAACAACCAGCTTGGACTCAGCTTTGCTAAGATGGTTCCTCATTATAGCACCAGGTTTTCCTGCTAAAGAACATCAAGTGCTTTCTCAGTGCCACGCACTCTGCATCAGCTCCCTGATCTGCTGACTTAAGTTTGCTTTTCTGCTCTGCATCTGTTCTTGTGCCCTTGTATCTCTCTCCCTCTTTCTTGTTCTATTACTTCTCCCCTCTGACACAGTCTGGTTCCCACTGGGAATTCTTTCTCTTCCTCTGTACCAATAACTAGAGTCTCTGATTTTTTCCAAGTCTTTATGTGTCCAACATTACACTTTAGTATGTTCCCCAATTGTTTCTCAACAAGAAGCTTCCTTCTGTTCATTTGCATTCCAAACCATGAGAAGCTGGGAGATGCTGCTTCACTCAAATCTTATCTATACTCCCATCCCAGGATCAATTTTCCACCAAGATTCAAGTAGTTTTGGCTTTTATAATTTGGGTGTTTTTGCTTATCCAATCTTTGAGCTGATAATTGATGGTAATACTTACATTTAGAAGAATAGATCCAGTGTATAAATCATCTGCAAATGTCCTTAGGATTTTGGGTTCATAGCTGCCTCACCAATATGTAAATATATTGTGAATTTTTTGCTTCTTGTGTGTTTCTTTTGTTTTATGCTCTGACACTCTCCCATTCACCTGTGATAATGAGAAGTGACTGCTCTCACCATATTTTAAACTTGTGAACTCCCACAAATCTTTCTTCTCCAATGATACTGTTTAGAGAGAGTCAAGATAGTGTTACATCTGAAAATACTCAACATAAATCACCAGAGACATACTGGGGAGGCAGGAAGCAGGTAAAGCATACATTGAATGTCAGTTATGTGGTATTGTTATGTATTAGTGATATTTGGTGATCACATTGTGTGATCTACTTCGAGGAGCTAGGAAGACAGTATTTTATTTTTTTGTTTCTCAGAGCACTGCATTTAAGATATGGTGTTAGTTTTGACATCTTCAAGTGAAAGTGATAAAATTGGAAAGAGACAACAGATAAGCAATGGAATTGATGAAAGGCACAGAAATAAAAGATTCTTGTTTTTAGCTTTGTCAGAAGAGTTGGGGCTGCTTTAGTGGGTGAACCTGAAGGGTTTTTACAGAGATTTAAAATACTAAATAATTATTTCAGAGGTGCAGATGATCCCTTTTTGAGCATCTCTGTAAAAACTGATGGAAAAACATTTAAATTAGGCACAAAACACTTTTTTTTTTGTTTTAAAAGAAGAAACACTTATTGGGCATAGAAATGAATATCTTTAGGAAAAAGAATTTCCTTTTCACAATGTGTGGACAAATTACATGACACATGGGACAGACAGTTGAAGTATGGGCCTGTTTGGAGGCTAGACACATCCTCAATGTCTCTTCCAGTCTGTGATATGTAATCTAGATTTTTCTTTACTTACAGATGGATGTAAGTCATATATTCTCCTCACATCTGGGGCTGGGTCTAGAATATTGTCCTTGTTTTATATCAACTTGACAAAAGAAAGAATCAAAAAGGAAGGGTAACCTCAGCTGAGAAAATGCCTTCATCAGATTGTCTGTAGGAAAATCTGTGGGTGTATCATATTGATTGCTGATTGATAGAGAAGGCCCCAGCCCACTATGGGATGTGCTACCCCTGGATAGGTAGTCTTGAGTTCTATAAGAAAGTGAGATAAGTCTGCTGTAAATTCCTGCCCAGATTTTCCTGTAATGAGTCTTTTTCTGTCCTACCAGCCAGCTCCCAAATAATAACATTGAGACTTCTTATTAATTATGAAAGCTTGACCTTAAGTTTAGCCTTATCCTACTAGCTCTTGTGACTTAAATTAATCTGCTTTTGTTAATCTACATTAACTACATGTGACTTTTTACCATTCTTTCATCTTGCACCTCCTGTTTCCTCTCTCTGTCTCCTGGCATCTCCGCTGTGCCCTGATTATCCCCTCTTATTTTCTCTCTTTGCCCAGAAGTCCCACCTATACCTCCTGCCTAGCTATTGGCCAATCGTCTCTTATTTAAACCAAATCACAGCAATATGTCTCCACATAGTGTAGAAATATTCTATAATACTTCCTACGTGATGACTACAACTGTAAGTTGAAATAAACCCTTTCCTCTACAAGTGGCTTAGAAACCTAAGTAGGACAGATATATTCCTTACTCGTGTTAATATTTCTCTCTTTTAAGTTCCTCCTTATTTTCTGCATGTTTTAGGTTACACAAGCTTCTTTAATGTATGCAACCTGATCATCTCTCTTTGTTCGGCTTTGGGGCAGTTAGTGGAAACTCAGAGGTAGAGAATAACTATAGCTTGTTTGTATAGAGGAATGTAGAGTCATTTGGTATAATCACTTCTTGGTTTGACAAATGTAGGCAAAAATGTGTGTTATGAAGTATACATTACTGGATTTTGAAGACTTTGGTTTGCAGTCTAGTTCTGCCTTTTACCAGCTAAGTGACTCTGGGTTACTCAATTTTGCAAAACAACACATTTTCCCTCTATAAACTGGGCACTTAAAGTACAATACTTAACTCACTGAGATTCTTGGAAGTTCTAATAGGATTGTAATATTCGCCGCAAACTATAAATTCTTATGTGGTTAGTGGTCAGTTTTGGCCACTGGCAAGTTAGCCTAATGCTTACAGTTACTGAGTCTTACCTGTTTCTTATTCTCTGGCATTTAGGGCAGACTACTGAGCTATCCAGATTTCCAACTCTTTTCTTCTATGTCAGATTCAGTTTCTTTAAAAAGTCTCTCTGTAGGTAATATTCCCTTGTCTCATTTCTTCAGGGTCCTAATCATAAAAGAAGTGAAGTAGGCAGTGGTGGGCTGATCAGATAAACTGACCTTTTTAGTCACTTAGATTTTAAATAGATATTTTTTGTTGGGTAAGTGGTCTAATCCTGCTAAACCACATGAGATCATTAAGAAGACTGTGAAAGGCAAGGTAATGCTAGCAATGGCTGTAACCCAAGGTTTTAATAGAAGCCACGAATATTTCTGGTGGACAGACTCTATTACTTCCCAGGTCCCATTGGGCAGTGTCTGAATACATATCTCACTATGAATGGCAATGTCTAGGGTGAAGACAGGGACAGAAGAAAAGCAGTCTTCCTACAGAGACACACAGATGGACACACAGTCTCTGAAGATAGTCAATTCATAAAGGTTAAGGTAGGAACAAGTCAGAATTTGAACATATGTCAGTAAGATAATGCTGCTTCTTAAAATAACTCAAAGATGTTTCTGTGTAACTTTCTATGGACATTTACATCTATATATTTATATATCTAAAATTTATGTTTATGTAGAAAGTGTATCTTTAGCTTCAGTATAGACATAAACAAATAGTCACATGGTCACATATAAGTCATGAAATAAAATGGCAGAAGTCACATAAGTTACAATATTTATGTCTCAAGGATGGCTAAACTTAGCTGCAACATCTAATTTGCAATGACGTCTTTC
Organism: Sigmodon hispidus; assembly: GCA_004025045.1. Classification (NCBI taxonomy): domain Eukaryota; kingdom Metazoa; phylum Chordata; class Mammalia; order Rodentia; family Cricetidae; genus Sigmodon; species Sigmodon hispidus. Next base: position 16,056 of record PVIH01009631.1, on the reverse strand, counting down.
TTTAACAAGTTTTATAAGAGGGATGATTTAAGTCAAGGAGCAGCAGTGACTCATTCACATGGTGCCCAGTGGCTGAACTAAGTTTAGAAACAAGGGATGCTGGTGCCTTCTGGGGCTCAGGTTTTTACTGTTTTGTTTTGCTCTTCTATACTGCTTTTGTTTTTTGATTTTTTAACCATTCACTTAGATAAAACCAGAAACTTGTAATGCAATCATAAAACTCTCATTTTCCTTATTTTATTAGCTAACTTTAAATAGCTATTTGTTTTAGCTTCTATTTTTTGGTTTTATTCAGTTGGAGTTTATTTTGGTTGTTACTCAGTTCATAGCTTGAAGATTTTATCAAGTTTGGTTTTCCCTTTAAGTTTTAGTTAAGGTAAAGGCCATTAGCAATTATATATGAAAATGCAGAGACAAATTTAAAGAGTAAGAAATTCTTTTGCTTCTAATGAAAAAGTAATGAGATGAGTAGTAGCTTGTTGTTCAGTATTCATTCCAAAAACATTAATTTAATACCTGACCTAGGTAAGTACTAGGGCTACCAGGAAAAGAAAAATTACCTTCCAGAAGTCCATATATTTTTTGGAGGAATATAGAAATACAAATGGATGATTATGAGGCAGGAAAGGAAATTTAACAGGAAAGATAAGGTTATAAAAATGACTGTGGGAAGAGGTATTGATCAATTATATACTGAAAATTAAGCTAACTATTCACTTAGTGAAGTCATGATTATTATACAGGAAAAACTGTAACCATTAATTTACTAAACCAGCAACATCTAATACCTAACATCTAATACCTAACAACATCTATAAACATTTGTTCTCAGACCCACAGATAAGGGTAATCTTCACTCCTCATCTAAGAAAATTCTCTCTACAACAGATGGAGCAGACTATAGAAAACACAATCAATTAAAATGCAGAATTATAGAGTATTGCATGAATTATTGTTGTAATAAATGAAACTCAGAGCCAGATATTGGGGAAAGGCTGCAATCTCAAAGAGAGAAATACCACAGTCCAATCTCATCCAGTTATCTTCCAGCTTCCTCAGCTTCCCATTGCTTTTAATGCCTCCTCTGTCTTTTATCCCTGCCTTCATTACCTTAATTACCTTCTTCCTGGCTACATTACATCCAGGTTAAGATTAAAGGCAAGAACTACTACTACTATTTGGTAGTTAGCCTTGAATTCACAGAAACACAGAAAGATTTCTATCTCTGGAGTTATGGGATTAAAGGTGTAGGTTACCTGGATGTAGGTCACCCCTCCTCTGTCTTTCCCTGTGCTGGAATTAAAGGTGTATTCCATCACTGCCCTTCTGTTTGGCCTTGTGCTCACAGAGAGCTTCTGGATTCCAAGTGTGAGTTACCACTGCTCTGTTATTCCTTGAACTCACTGAGATCCAAAATGATCTCTGCCTCCCAAGAGATGAGACTAATGGTGTATTCTTCTGCCTAGTTTGACTGTGGGTTGATTTCTTGATATTCCAGGTTTCATTAAATATATAACATATCATCACAGTAGAGCCCAATCCCCATGGGTATATCTATAAGACTGGCCCACTCCTAAGGCTCAGAGAACATTTCAGAAGAGGGGCAAAAATATTTTAAGAGCCACATTAGAGAGTTTGCTGTGGATTTATGTCTCCTAGTAATGTGAGAAGCTACATCCATTAAGTCTTACTATCATGACTGCCCAGGTGTGAGCTGAATAAGATGACAGCAATGGTCATGCCAAAGTTGATGGGGGAAAGCCTATGAGGCCTCAATTCTGCACAAAGAACTATAGGCAACTAAGGAAAGCTTGGAATGAAACAACAATTGGTTGTTCAGTGTCAACTGTCAGTTCTGAAAACATATATATAAGTAATACTACATAGAGCAAGAAGGTTATACATATGCAATACATATAAATGTATACAATGCAAAATATATGTAAAATAGGCCATAAGTTGTTGAAAGACAACAGAAGAGCAGAGGGGGTATATGGGAGAGTTTGAAGAAAGAAAGGGAAGGAATATTGTAATTACATTATCATCCTAGAAATAAAAAAAAAACAGACAAAAAAAAAAAAACCAGGAGAGTCTGAGAGCTGTCAGTGATAGAAGGGAACATAATTGAATTTTATGGGAGACAAGCTAGGAGAGGTGGCTGTTTTAGGCAGTCACTAATATATGCTGGCACTCACAAACAAGCTGTATGAGGAACAGTCAGGACTGAATCCTGTGGTGACATATTGTTTGTAATTTAACAAATAAATATTGGCTGAAGAACAGAGGGCAGAACCAGCCACAGAGTTAGCCATAGAAGTCAGGCAGTCATGGCACATACTTTTAATCTTTGCACTGGGGAGGCAGAGGCAGAGATTCCTCTGGATCTCTGTGAGTTCAAGGATATCCTGGACAACTAGAGATTATTCCAGTCTAAAAGAGAAGCATCTCAGCACTTGGAATCTCATTCCTCTGATCCCAATACTTGGGAAGCACACAAGCCTTTAATCCCATTACTAGGAAGGCTGAGAAGGAAGTGGTTAGCTGGGCAGAGAAAGAAATATAAGGCAGGAGGAGAGAGGAGTTCATTTTCCCCTTCCCTTTTGGCTGAGGACACAGAAGCATTTAGTCTGAGGACTCCTGGAGACAGGATCTTCCCCTTTTGGCCTGAGGATTCAGGAGTGGTGAGAAGTTTCTCTAGTGACTTGTTCCTCTGCTTCTCTGATCTTTAAGCATTTACTCCAAATATCTGGCTCTGGGTTTTTATTAAGACTAATTAGGATTTGTGCAACAAAATCCCAATATACTAATGCTGCCTTCACCTGGATTATTTAAAGGAAATCTGGGTAGAAATTATAGGAGGAAGTTTGAAGTTCATGATTCTTTAAATTTCTTTCAACCGACTTGGAAGATTTTCTACAGATAAGGACTATACTCTTGCTAACAGAGGAAAGAAGTTGAAGTGCTGCTGATAAAAGGTACTGAGCAGCATGGCAGAGTAGGACAAGAATCATGGGTTAGTTTAAGAGTAAAGAGTTACCAAGCCTTATGCCTGTGCCCTAGGCCAATCAGTGTAAAATTAACACAAGCGTCTGTGTGATTATTTGGGCCTAAGTGGCAGTGGGACTGTGAGTGGGTCCACATTTCAAAGAAGGCCCAAAAGTCTGGGCCAGAAACCTAATACAACAAACACTGGAAAGGCTTCAGGAAGCAGCACATTAACGCTCTCCAGATGATGCCTGTATTTAGGTAAGACTAATCATCAATGGTATGGGGCAAAGTGTAGTCGATGGATAGACATCAGATTTCCCAAAGAACCTAAAACACATGACTGAATTTAATCTGGATATCTGTTTATCAGAAATTCTGGAGGAAAGGCTAAACCAATTGAATTTTAACAAGTTTTTAGGTGGTGATACTGTTAGATTGAGGGTACCATTTACTTTAGAAACTTCACCTTCCTAATGACTCAGCAACCCAGGGTTTCACTGATTTTCAACCTATGACTACTTCTTCTCATAATAGGGGACAGGAGGGACAGATAGGGATACCTATCAAAACACTTTTGTACTTCATATAGAAAGAAATAGGCATTATACATTTTAAGTAGCCCAATCTAAGTGTCATCCAAAAGATGATGCAGGAGGAATGCAAGACTCAGTCATTTTGTATGTGAAAACCTCTATTATAACATAGAGAGATGACAATAAGGAAAACATGTAGGAAGAGAGAAGGAGGGACCCCAGAGATCTTAGAAAAAGATGACAACTTAGCCAAAGGGGCAGGGCTAGACTTTGAAATGAATGACTATCTTAGTTTCTACTCCCTATGCAACCTGATGGCTAAAGATGAAGTAGAAGACAGATCTCAAGGATGTACCTGTTGTCTTCACAGGTTGCTGGATTTTAGAATAAAATATAGTTTGAAGGTTCAGTTCATTACACTCACTTGTTAGATTGTAATAATAAACAGCATAGACCATTGTATTCTGGTTAAAATATGAACTCACTTGACCCTATGACTTAGTTTCTATTTGCTGTTAAGATGCACCATGACTATAGCAACTCTTCTAAAGGAAAACATTTAATTGATGTAGCTTGCTTTCAATTCAGAGGTTTGGTCCATTATCATCACGCAGTCATGTTGGAGAAGTAGGTGAAAGTCGTACATTGTGCAGACAACAGGAAGTGGTTTATCTCACTGAATGTAGCTTGAGCATAGCAGACCTCAAAGCCCATCCCCACAGTGATGCACTTCTTCCAACAAGACCTTATCTCCCATTAGCATCACTCCATTTGGGGAGCATTTTCTTTCTAACCACCACATCATAGAAAGACTATTTTTTTTATGGCTTTCTAGGTAACAAGCAACAGTGCTCTCTTTTTCTGCCTGATCCAATTGTGTGGGCCAGGGAGCTGAGGGTCTCCAGTCATCCATGGGATTGCCCTCTTCAGTGGCTTTTCATTGGTTCTTTGTCAGCTCTTCCTCACTGTGGGTCAAGAGGCTGTGGCTCTTCAGTTGTTGCAGAGGTCACTGGGATCACTGTGTGATGATGGAGTTTGGGGTTGGGGTGGGATTTGGCCATGATCCAGCTGGGTTTTACTAGGGGTTGGGCTTTCAAGGGGACTCCCTGCTGCTTTTGGTTTAGAGTGGAGCTGGGTGTGGGTGGGGTTGCAGGGGCTGTGTTCCCAGGCCCGGCTTCAAAGACAACAGGTCTCCACTTGGCCTAGGAGTCAGGGGTGCCACTCATCACTTTGTTGGCTGTGGGCCAAGGGGTTGTGGTTCTCCAGTTGTCCCAGAGGTCACTGGGTAACCCTACTTTTCATTTCTTTCATTACTATTTCCTAGTTTAGCACAGTGGCTGGCAGTTAGAGTGATTTAGTAAACTAGAAAGAAAAAATTATTTCTTTTTATTAAGGAAGAAGCACAAATCAGCATTGGACTTGCTCAACCAGAGGCATCCCCAAGTTTAACTTTGGGTTGACATTGGTACTATGCAAAGTATAGAAGGATCTCCTTCATAGCCCACTCTTTTCTGTGAGATAATTGCCCTGAATCTGAAATGTTTATAATACTGATATCATCTGGTTCTCTCATTCACTCCTAAGATCTGGATCATTGGGTGAGAAAGTTATATCTCTACTATTTTCAAAAACCCTATCCTGAGCATTTTTTGGGGTGGTGGTGGTGGATGATATTGATTTGTCTTTCATTCTACTAGAAGCCCAAATATTCAAATATACAAATTTATGCATACATTTCTCATTTGAACCACCACACCAATTCACAGTCTTTTCTCAGTAAGGAAAACTCATTATATTCTTAGATAACTACCCATGTCTCTTTTTCTCATCTGTGATCATTTTGTTCTCTTTTAAGTGTTTAATTTAAAAAGTTCTCTATTTAGACCTCATTCACTTTGCCATGATGCATGGTATGCCTTAACTCCTTTACGTTCAGTACATTGGCTTCTTTGATTTTCCCAAGCATTCTTCATAAAGGGTACTTATTACAAATTCCACATCTCTAGTAATGGTTCTTGCATTGGCAAGAAGAGTGTTCTCTTGGAAGTGTGTCACTGTGGCTGTCTTTTATTACTTTCCTATTTCTGTGATGAAACAGCATGACCAAAACAACGTAAAAAAAGTATTTAATTTGAGTCTCACAGTTATAGAGGGCTAGAGTCCCTGACCATTATGGGCAGAAACATGGCAACACACAGACTAGCATGGTGCTGGAGTAGAATTCAAGAGCTTACAATTGATCCACAAACACAGGCAGAGAGAGAGAGAGAGAGAGAGAGAGAGAGAGAGAGAGAGAGAGAGAGAGAGAGAGAGAGAGAGAATATATGGAATATGGTGTGGGATTTTGAAAGCTCAAAGTCCACCTCTAGTGGCACACTCTTCTAACAAGTTCACAGCCCCTAATTCTTCCCAAACAGTTTCATTAAATTGGGAACCAAATATTTAAATATACAAGCCTAACGGAGTTATTCTCATTCAAACCACCATAGTAGCCCTCAGAGATCTTCATATTTATTGCTTTTCTTTGTTGCCTTTGGGATTTGTTTAAATACCATACATTTCATTTTTTCATGTTTAGCTCACTTCAAGTTTTCTCTATTATTGGATGTTAATTTGTTTTTATTTCAAAAAGCTATTGTGTCCTGAAGTGCTAGTGCTATTTTGCTTTTATTGGATAATGTTCTATGGGTAGGTTTAGTTTGTAAAAATTTATTGAATTTTATACTGATGAAAGATGCACTTTTATATAAGTATCTAGTACTTTCATAAAAAAACATTACTATAAATATTATAGAACATATACTATATGCTCATATTTGTATTCAAAGCTATTATTATTTTAATTTTATAGGTATAACATGACTAGATTATAAACTTTATTAAACATTCTTGATCAGTTGATTTTAAAGGAATGTGTTGGTTTTTATTTTCACCACAAACACTAACCATTATTGCTTACTTATAAAACTTAGAAAATATAGAAACAAAACCAGTTAATTTTTCAAATTTAAATTTTGGTAAATATTCAGACAGTCAAACATAGCCCAATTTAGAAATTGTGAGTTGTAAAATCAATCTGTCATTGTATATTTATACACACATATGTATTTATATATATACAAGAATCATGTAAAGCTATGCATCTCCATATGTATAAATATATATAAATATATGTTACAGATACCCACATGCACATTGTAGAGAAACTGGAAATGCAGAAATTTATAATGAAAAATATTTGACTAGATTATAGTTAAGCTGCATGTTTTATGACCATAGTGTTTCAAAATTTATATCTAAAGCTATAGAAAATCCCAAAAGAGAAGGTTAGTATTGAAATCATCTCTGATGATTTTTAAAATTTTTAAATAGAAGCCTTAATACATTTTAATCTAGTAGAAAAGCACCTTGAAAGACAGGACACCTGTTGTATGCACAAATATGTAGTGTGATTATGTTGTTACATTGTAAATAATTGTCCCGCTTGCTGGTTTAATGAAAATGCTGATTGGCCAAAAGCAGACAGGAAGTATGGACAGGACTACCAGACGAAGAAAACTCTGGGAACAGAAAAAACAGAACAGATATACCACACAGAAGCCCAAGAGATGCCACAAAGACACTATGATGAGAAGACAGCAGACACAGAGAAAAAAGGTTAAAATGCTGCTCTGAGAAAAGGTACCAAGCTGCATGGCTAAACAGGATAAAAATTATGGGTTGGTTTAATAATAAAGAGTTAGCAAGTTATATGCCTGGGCCTCAGGTAAATCAGTGTAAAATTAATACAAGACTTTGTATGACTAGTTGGGACTGCTGGTCCGGGATCTTGGGGCAAGTCTGGGCCAGAAACTTATTACATCACAAATAAAATATTCAACCATAGCTCTAAGAATAAAGAGACTTTTAGATAGCATTCCAGTAAACACCCCAATGATATTTCACTCATACTTTGAGTTGTATTTTGCTTCATCTGGGAACAAATAACTAGAAAGTCAGGGTACTAATTCAGGAGCAATTGCTGCCCACAGGTGCATCTTGTCCTCAAATGTATCACTGTGTTTACACTTCTCAGCTCTGACAGTTCTCCATCTTTCACACATAGGGTAAAGTGCCTACAGCTATTCTTTCAAATTTTCAGAGAATACAAAAATTGCATGTGCTGAGCCTTCCTAGGACTGGAACATTTATTACCCAAGCAGACCTTTCTAAGCATGCTTTGAAAGTAAGTTTTCAGATCAGATATCACTAAGGTTATTTCCCAGAAACAAATTCTAAGGATAGGATTCCCAGAAAAGCAATTTATCTATCTATGGGAAACATCTCATGTCCTCTCAGAGAGTGTTGGGAAGTGTGACTTGGAAAAGGAAGATCTAAGCAAAAGGGTACACCTGCAGTTGCTATCAAGTTTCCAAGAAACCACATTTTTCTGTACTTGTTGGTTATGGGTTAAGGGATGCCCCTACTCTCACAGAGCCCAATCAGGTAGCAAAGTGAGTTCAGAATGCTGGAGAGAATGCCACCAAAAACTAGATGCAAGTGCTTACACTTAGGATTAAAAGTGCACTGGGATGCAGCCAGCAAGTCAGTAGCAGAGACTGGAAGCCAGGGGAGTGGTTCACAGTGAGTACAGCACAGGACAAGACAGCAGAGAAACCCGTGTTTTTAACTCTATCAGCAGATTCTCCATGGCTTCATTTCCACCATTTCTCATTGCTACCCTAAACAAGGGAAAACTTTTGGGTGTGGGAGGGAAATAGTGTCAATAATAACCTAGACCCATATTTTTGCCATGTTTGGTAAGCATTTTTGCATGTATTCCTATGTTTTTGGCCACTGTATTAAAAGTAGCTTTTTCCAGATCACTCAATTAAGTTTCACCACAGCTGGGTCTTCATTGGTGGATAGAGTGCAGCTTCTTTTTCTTAGTCACTGTGTGTAGTCACCCCAGGTGTATTCTCTAAGGCTTGCAGATGAAGTTTCTGACTCAGTCTTGCAAAGAAGAGGATTTGAGAGGGACAAAGTTTTAATAAAGACAAGGAAACATTCTTAGGGTATCATTTCCTGAACAACACTTAGCATGGTTGGTTATTACAAGTTTTTTCTTGTTTATGGTCTCCACTGCTTCAATATATCAGCCACTAGAGCTGTGTTTCAGGTGTCAGTTCACTGACGACCAATGTGTTCTGAGTCAATTAGTGTGTGGGTCAGGTTCTCTTCACCTCCCAGACTGTGATAACTGTGCCATAATAATGGCTTCTCTTTTTATCTATGAAAATTTGAAGAATAGATTTTCTATACAGTGACTGTGTGAAAAAGGACACATTATTTAGCTTATCTGAGTATCAATTTTCTAGTGAAAAGAAAGGATAATGAAACCTTCTTCAAAAGGTGCTGAGAATCTTCATTGTGATAATTATACAGAGGTTCTAGTACATATCAGGGCTTAAAAGTATAAAATGACACTGGGTGCAAAAATACATTTGCTGTGAGGGTATCTGAGAGAAGAGTTTGTGCCTTTCCTTTGAGTAATTAGATGTGCAGACATTACAAAAGGTTTGCTATGGCTTCTATATGGTTTTAGTCTGTTCCCTAAAGCTTCATATGCTGGAAGCTTTACCTCACACTCACCCTAATATGGTAGAGTAAAGAGAGAGCAATACTTTGGGAGGTGAGGTAATTACCCATACAAGGTAATTGAGTGATAGGGTATGCGGCTTGGACAAGATCAATGTAGTTGCAGTAGGAACCTGATCAATTCCCTTGAAAATGGGATTTTATAAAGCAAGGTCTCTTTAGGCAACTGAAATCTTCTGTATACAGAGTTTCTCTTCATGCTTGTCTGACATATTGTAATATAGACATGAGGGCCCTCAACAAAGACAGAACTGATAGTGCTTCTTAGACTTGAATATTTAACTTCCAAAACTGTGGATTAAATACACTTTGTTATAAAGTGCCTGACCTCAGGAATTTCATCATAGCAATGTATTTTATTACACTAACAGATTGATTCAAGGTTCCCCAGGGGTTTTGTGTCTGATAAGCCTTTATGAACCTAGACATAAGCCATGCCTTTGAAGATCATGCCTTTGTCTTTGCCATATGCAGAACCTTAAGTCTCATATAACCTTGAGTTGATAGTGGGTTCTTGTGCATTCCTTCCTGCTGCCACCATTAGGTAGAAGAGCTGAATTGTGCATGTTATCCCTTAGCCCCACAGTTTAGCTTTTGGGGAGATTCAGGTTCTTGATGGTACTTTCATTAACCACTTAATACACTTAGGAGCCACTAATATTGGAGGCATCCTGGTATTATCAAAGAGAAAGTATGTCTCAAGTAGGTCAAAACATATTTATTTCCCTACTCTTCTGTCCATTCAGAGTAGATTCTTGCTGCTATGGTAACAGAGACAAGAGCAAGTAAGAGTTTTTGAGTGTCCTAGATGCTTTTATGGATGGAGAGAAGTGAGGTTGAACAGAAATGGAGACTTAAAATGAAATATCATTTTCATCTGTCTCTCTCTGTACAGGGCAGATGTCATAATTATGCTTGAATCTATTTTTCAAAGGAAACAAATTCAGTCCTTGGATTTGAAGATTAAATGTAGAGAAGTGGAGAAAAAAGAGCTCTCTTGCTCCTTCCCAAAACATATCATACATTGTTTTCTCCTTTGGACATTTTCTCTCTTGCCTGTATAAGGGACTCAACATGCTCAGCAGTTTGGAGAAAGTTTAAAATTTACCCACATTCCTTGGTCTCCCTCTGTATGTGTGTGTCTATCTCTCTGTTTCTGTACCTACCTCTTCCTTCCTCCCTCTCTCTGTGTATATATATTTAAATTTATTTTTGTTTGTATGCATATGAGGTGTATATATGTGCTATTCTTTATATGTGGAGATCAAAGGACAACTTGTAGGAGCCAGCTCTATCCCTCCTCCGTATGGATCCTAGCAATTAAACTCAGGTCAGTAGGCTTGACAATAGCTGAGGCATCACAATGGTCTCTGGTTTCTATTATTTTAAATATAAAATAAATAAATTCTATTAAAACATATTATTTTTTGATTAAGCAAGTGAAAAGACTTGAATTTGGCATGGAGTTTGGTGGAGAGTGAGTTTTACTTACATTTTGAACTGCCTCAGCTGTGTGTTTCCCCTTCATTTGGACTGAGTTTCTTTGCCTCTGCCTTGGCACCAAGGCTCATATCTGTGCAGTCTCTCTTCTCTGCTCTGTTAACTTTTCAAGGGATATTCAACACATAGTCACTCAACACAGTGAGATCTGGTGTGACCTTCATATGCCCAACAACATGGCTTAGTGCCTCTCACTTTGTAGTCTCCATGACTCAGCCCATTCCCTTCAGCCTACTAGGGGCAGAGAAATTTCCTGATTCCTAGTTACTCCCTCATTCTGGACTATAGTTTCTTCTTTCTGAGTGTGTGCGTGTGCGTGTGCGTGTGCGTGTGCGTGTGCGTGTGTGTGTGTGTGTTGTATAATATTGAGAGTTGCCTTCAAAAATTTGAAATTGGGGGCTGGGAAGATGGTTCAATAAGTAGAAAGGTTACCTCACAAGCATAAGGAAACCTAGAACTTATGCAAAAAGGTAAGCATGGTAGCATTCCCAGGGAAGACAGAAACAGGCACATCCCTTGGACTTGTTGACCATCTAGCCTATCCAAATCTACAAGTCTTAGGTCCCAGTGAGAGATGCTGTCTATTCAAACAAGGTGGGTGGATCCTCTACCCACATGTGTACCCTAACAGGATCGTGATCACATATCCACACACCCTTATGTCCTCTAACAATCTGCATTAGGCTCAAGTAGAATTGGAAAAAGGTTAGGATGAGAGAATCTGGGGAGAGGAGATGGAGTCTAGGGGATGACCATAATACTGAGGCAAGCAAGGAAAGGTGAAACTGGGTAGGTGCTGTCAGAATTCAGGACTCAGTTGGCCTTCAGGAGGCTCCCCTTTCTAGCTGTGGAAATGGGACAATTTACTGAACATCTTAACATCATTTTCTTCATCTGTAAAATAAAATTATCCCTACTTTAGAGTAATTTTCTTTTGAGACAGGGTTTTTCTGTGTGTAGCTATGGTTGTTCTGGAACTCGCTTTGCATTGCAGGCTGGTCTAGAACTCACAGACATCTTCCTGCCTCTTCCTCCCAAGTGTGTGTTCTACCATCTTCTGATAGATTGATCTTAAGTATAGAAAAGAGTGCTGTATACAGATTTCTTGGTGCTGTTACTAGCCCATGATAGGGGCTTAATAAACTTTATTATAATTTGTTAGCATCATAGGATAATTTTAATTATATGAATAAGCTGCTTCTTAAGAGAACTTGTTCATTTAGGTCATAAACCTTTGTTGGTAGATTCATACCCACTCTTATGTTCTCCTCATTTACAAAAAAAGCCCATTCATGCTTCTCATTACTTACTGGAGCATAATTAAACTCCCTGTGGCCAGACCCTTAAAGAAAACATGTCTTTCCTCACCAACACTTCTGTCAGAGGCCATCAATACAGAAGTGAAGCTCTGTGTCATTTACCTATATTCCAGCATTGAGCTCTTGTATACAATGACTTTTTTTTTTTGTCCACTAATGAGTGAATACATCCCTTGCTCATCTTTCTGGGTTTGTGATACCTCGTTCAGGAAGGTATTCTCCAAATCCATCTATTTGCCTGCAAATTTTAGGATATCATTTTTTCTTACTGCTGAGTAGTACTCCATTGTGTAGATGTACCACAGTTTGTTAATCCATTCTTCACATGCCCAGTTGAGGGGCATCTAGGTTGTTTCCAGATGAATAATGCTGCCATGAACATAATTGAGCTAATGCTTTTGGAATGTGAATGTGCATCTTTGGGGTATATGCCCAGTAGTGGTATTGCTGGATTCTTAGGGAGATTGATTCCCATTTTTCTGAGAAATGGCCGTACTTCATTCCAGAGTGGCTGAACAAGCTTACACTCCCACCAACAATGGATGAAGGTTCCCCTCATTCCACATCCTCTCCAGCATAGGCTGCCATTTGTGTCTTTAATCTTAGCAATTCTGATAGGTGTAAGGTGGTATCTCAAAGTTGTTTTGATTTGTATTTCTCTGGTGGCTAAAGATGTTGAACACTTTTTCAAGTGCCTTTCAGCCATTTGTAATTCTTCTCCTGAGAATTCCTTTTATAGTTCTGAACCTCATTTTTTTGATTGGGTTACTCAGGGTTTTGGGCTCTAGTTTCTTGAGTTCTCTGTATATTTTAGAGATCAGTCCTCTCTCACTTGTAGGGTTGGTGAAAACATTTTCCCATTCTAAGGCTGTTGTTTCGTTTTAATGACAGTGTCCTTGGCCTTACAGAAGCTTCTTAGCTTCAGGAGGTCCCACTTACTGATTGTTGTTCTTAGTGTCTGTACTCCTGGTGTTATATTTAGAGAGTGGTCACCTGTGCCATTGCACTGGATGGTATTTCCCATTTCTTTTCTATGAAGTTCAGTGTAGCTGGGTTTATGTTGAGGTTTTTGATCCACTTGGATTTGAGTTTTGTGCAGGGTGATAGGCCTGAATCTATTTGTATTTTTCTACATATTGCCATCCAGTTATGCCAACACCATTTATTGAAGATACTATCTTCTATTGAATATCTTTGGCCTCTTTGTGAAAAAATCAGGTGTTCATAGGTGTGTGGGTTAATGTCGGGGTTTTCAATTTGATTTCATTGATCAAGAAGTCTGTTTTTATGCCAGTACCAGGCTGTTTTTATTACTGTAGCTCTATAGTATAATTTGAAGTCAGGGATGGTGATGCCTGCTGAGGTTCTTTTGTTGAGTAAAATTATTTTGGCAATCCTGGCTTTCCCATTATTCCAAATGAAATTGAGTATTGTTCTTTCCAGGTTTGTAAAAAATTGTTTTGAGATTTTGATGGGCAGTGCATTGAATCTGTAGATTGCTTTTGGCAGAATTGTCATTTTTACTATATTGATCCTCTTATCCAGGAACACGGGAGATCTTTCCATTTTCTGATATTCTCTTCAATTTCTTTCTTCAGTGATTTAAAATTTTTATCAAATAGATCTGTTACTTCCTTGGTTATAGTTACTCCAAGATATTTAATGCTATTTGTAGCTATCATAAAGGGTGATGTTTTCTTTATTTCTTTTTCAGCCCTTTTATTTTTAGTATATAGGAAGGCTTCTGATTTTTTGAATTAATCTTGCATCCTTCTATTCTGGGTATTTCAATGCAAAAAGTAACTAATTCAGATCCCGTAACTTAATGCTGTGACAGAGACTTCCTATTAAAGTTTAGCTTTCTGATGGTGCTGGTACCTGGCCACTATTGTTCTGCTGGCCATTAATTTAGTTGTTGCTTTGCTTTTGCTTCATGACTGTGTATGCAGATGGGAAGCAATAGGAAATGACATAGGAGCATAAGGGAGTGAGTATGTTGGGTTGTGAGGAGTTAACAGCAAATTCTCATTTAAGGCACAGGCTTTAACATCATTAGTGTTCTTTTACCATCTATTTTCTGGTTAGCATTTACTGCCTTCATAAACACACTCCCATAATTTATTGAGATCTTGCCAATTTGAAAACAGAAGGAGAAATCGCACAAAGATCAAACATTCAGGGGTCAAGGGGGTGACTCACCACTAACATCCTCCAAACATCTTTCAGTGCTATGAGAGGTCAGGCAAGTGAGGTGCTTGTCCTGCAGGCAATAGTTATCTTTTCAAGAATTAACAGTAGCACATCTTTTTTATCCACATGGATGTGGACAAATTTTAAAATTTCCTCAGGCATACATATCAATCCATATTTTATCTGTAAGGATTTTATGTCATTAAATAATTTCTCTCTTTAAAATATGACTACTCTGGAAAATAGATCTTCGAATACTTTCTTCTTTTTCTTTATTTATTTTGTATTTATCAAGAAAAACAGTAAATTGAATTTAAAATGCTGATAAGTTAAAAATAACTATAAAGAAAATAAAAATCTTAAGCATGACTTATCAAGGGTAATAATGAAATAATTTGCTACACATAAAATTAGTTTATGTTCAGCTTTCCCACTGAATATTTTTTTCTATCCCTGTATATCCTTATTCAAGGTCCCTTCCCCCTCCCACCACATCAGGTCATTTTTTCTTCTACACAACTTCCCATCCCCTCCCTGGGCAGGCAGAAGACAGTCCCATGGTCCCACTGACCCAATAATGCTTAGTTCAGTCTCCACTCCTGGCAAATACAGTTTTGTCCCCCCTCCCTCAAGAGTGAGTCAGGTGTTCCTATAGTTGGAGTGGGATCCAAAGGGTCAGTCAAGGGTGTTTCTGATCCCAAGCTGTTCAGTGGTTGTGGTTTGCAGCATGGCCATGCTTTGTTATTTTCTTGTTTGTTTGATTAGAGACCACTAAAGAGTGAGTACATCCCCTGCTTATCTTTCTGAGTTTGTGATACCTCACTCAGGAGGATATTCTCCAAATCCATCCACTTGCCTGCAAATTTTAGGATATCATTTTTTCTTACTGCTGAGTAGTACTCCATTGTGTAGATGTACCACAGTTTGTTAATTCATTCTTCAGTTGAGGGGCATCCAGATTGTTTCCAGGTTCTTGCTATTACAAATAATGCTGCTATGAACATTGTTGAGGTAATACCTTTGGAGAGTGAATGTGCATCTTTAGGGTATACATCCAGAAGTGGTATTGCTGAATCCTTGGGGAGATTGATTCTTAATTTTCTGAGAAACCACCATACTGCATTCCAAAGTGGCTGAACAAGCTTACACTCCCACCAACAATGGAGGACTGTTCCCTTTGCTCTGCATCCTCTCCAACATAGGCTGTCATCTGTGCCTTTTATCTTAGCCAATCTAACAGGTGTTAGGTGGTATCTCAAAGTTGTTTTGATTTGCATTTCTCTGATGGCTAAAGATGATGAGCACTTTTTCAGGTGCCTTTCAGACATTCGTAATTCCTCTGCTGAGAATTCCCTTTTTAGATCGGAACCCCATTTTTTGATTGGGGTATTCAAGGTTTTGGGCTCTAGATTCTTGAGCTTTTTATATATCTTAGAGATCAGTCCTCTATCACTTGTAGGGTTGGTGAAAATCTTTTCCCATACTGTAGGCTGTGGTTTTGTCCTATTGACAGTGTCCTTGTCTTTACAAAAGCTTCCTAGCTTCAGGAGATCCCACTTATTGATTGTTGGTCTTAGTGTCTGTGCCACTGGTGTTATATTTAGGAAGTGGTTGCCTGTACCAATTTGTAGAAGTGTATTTCCCACTTGCTTTTCTATCAAGTTCTAAGTGGCTGGGTTTATGTTGAGGCCTTTGATCCACTTGGATTTGAGTTTTGTGCAGGGTGACAGGCTTGGATCTATTTGCATTTTTCTACACACTTCCATCCAGCTATGCCAACACCATTTGTTAAATATACTATCTTTTTTCCATTGAATGTTTTGGGCCTCTTTGTCAAAGATCAGGTGTTCATAGGTTTTTGGGTTAATGTCTGGATCCTCAATTCTATT